>CM038214.1:351551442-351707846 GCA_021442155.1 Cymbidium sinense | reverse complement strand
AATGGAGATGAGCTGGGGATGTTTTGGGATACTAGAGCTAGTAAACATCCCAAACTATCTATGGTTGGGCTTTACATTTTGAAATTGAGGGGTATTTATTTGAGTTGAATTTTTATTATAAGCTTAGGGCTCATAATTCTACAATACAAGGTTATGGAAATGCCTAAGAGGTGAGGATTTATGCTTATGGCCCATAGAAGGGAGAAGCAACCTAAATCTAGGGAGCTTTGGTGAGGGCCAAAAGCATGACCTAAATCTAAGGCAAAATGGGTATTAGGTTTGCCTCCACAAGAGGACAAACCACCGACTTACTTAGACTTACAGTGGGTGGCCAAATGACTCCTCTATGATTTTAAATTCATGTAGGCAAGTCATATGCTTTATGCAAGATAGCTAGGCAGTTATTTATTTAGAAAGAGACTAAGTCCTTAAACTCACTCCCTAAAGAGACTAGATCATGTAAGGGCATGCTTCAAATGACCTAAATCTAATGCAAATCATATTACATGTTATTTTGATTTTCGTACAATCATTTGACTTGGGCTTATAGGATTCATATGCTTAATGCATGAGAAGTAAAATTATTGGCCAAAATCGAGAAGGAGGTGTGTTTCCACCAAGCTCTCAAGTAAGTTTCTTTAGCAAATGTGGAAGCCCTCAATCAGAGTGAAAACAAGATGTTGTGCATGATGTTGTAAGAGAAATACTCATCCACTTAAGGGGTTGCTAATTCTTATATCTTGATTTTTTAGCTTAGGATTTAAGTGAGGTTATGAGTTGCTTATTTTTATTTTTGAGTTGATTAATTTGGTAGAATATTTATTTTTCTCTGAGAGCCTAATTGTCATCCAGGCCATACATCAAAGCAAGGAAGAAACTAGGAAAACATGTCATCTTAATGAACAAGCTAAACAAAACATCACACATTTTATAAAGCTAAGCAAAAGAATAAAAAATGTCATTTGTGGTCACCACCACAAAAAAAAACAAATTGGGTGAGCTTTACTTTATACAACCGATTACAAATGAATTAAGTACAATTAAGCAAGAATTCATTGTTATGGGGTCTTCAAGCTTCATTTCTTCATTCTTCTTTTCTTACTCCTTTTCTTCTTTCTTCTTTGGTTCCTTCTTTTGGATGGTTGGAAGGTGGATGCTCCAAAGGCTTCACATGGTACATAAGGCATGGCCTTATAACCAATGCTCATCCTAATCCCCATAAATCATTCCAAAATCCTAATTGCAAAGGTACATGAAAAGGGAAAAAGTAAATCTAACTAAAACAAAATTGAGATTAGCTAAACAAACCACACATTCCCAAGCATGTATATAAACAAATTGGACTTAGCACCCACATGGGTAACCAAGTCCACCTAGCCCATTTTGGATCATGCTTAAGGGTATAAGCACAGGCAAATTACATTTTTATTAAAGCACCCTTAAGCACAATCCCTAGAAGATAATGATTAGACTAAATCATCCTACCATTCATTCTACATACACTCTAACATCCATACTAAAACATTACATCTCAAAACAAAAATAAACATCAAAGCAAACACCACCCAAACATAGGACTAGAAGTGGGGATTTAGCTTAATGTGTGTGCCATATAAGGTTTGTGTGGTATGCTTAGCTAGGCTTTAAGGTTAGGAATTTTTAAGTGTGAAAAGGTTCAACTTAGAAGGGTAGTCTCATTTAAGTTATTAAGTTGATATGGGTTAATTTTATTTGATAATTTGATTTAGTTTGAATGAACCTACTTAATTACTAAACATTGTAAAGAGGAAAAGAGATGAGAACTTCTCTTTCCTCCCTACCTTAAGTGATTTCTAAGCTAGATTCATTAATGATTTTTGTTAAGTGAATGTTTTATTATGTAATTTAATTAATCCTAAGTTTAGATTTTCTCTAAACAAACCTATTCAAAAGGAAAGGCATTTTAAGATTAAGTAAAGTGAATTACTATCACAACACACAACATTTTATTTCTTTCCCACATGTGTATAACATGCATATGAATGGATCTAAGCATATCTATACATACAAATGGGAATGTTTAGCATACTTTATGATGAATGCTAAGTGACATTACTTAAAAAATTTGGAATGTTTCATGTATGCATGATTTTGTTAAGTAGAGAGTGATTCTTTTATCCATTTTCATATGCACATTTACAAGTATAAAAGACATAAGGTAGTCGCCATTTTAACCAGGGGTGTAAGGTACAATACCTACTTAGGGCTACTTAAAGCCTCTCCACCTCAGAGTTGTTCAGACTAATATACCACTTTTCTTAAATATATGTACATGTACAAAAATAAATTCATGGAAAGAGAATGCTAAGTGATTTACTTAAGAAAATTTGAATGCATTATGATGCATGATTTTCATTAAGTAGAAAAGAGGTTTTCTTATATGTTTTTCACATGCACATGTATGTATGAAAGGCATAAGTGACATGCCATTGTTAACTAGGGGGTACAAGACCTACTTAGGGCTACTTAAAGCCTCATAAGGGTTGTCAGGACTAATATACCACTTTCCTTAAATAGCATGTATACAAAAGAAATGAATGGAAAAGAAAGATGCAAAAGTTTGTGTTGGTTGATTTATTTTGTTTATGCAATTTATATGTGCAAATGTAGATGTCCTTCTTAAGTAATAGTATAGGAATGAATAGGAAGGGAATTAGGCAAGTGTTATGTTTTTCAAATGAACTATACACTTTGCCAAATCTATTCAAAACCATACTAAAAGAAAAGAGAAGGAAGGCTACACTATGCAAATCTTCATATTTATATCCACATGCAAGCTTATAAATAATTATAAGTAGCACACTTTCAATTTTAGGTATTTGATTTATAAATTTTAAAAATAGTTTTAAATTTAATAATAGCCACTCAACATGTATTTCAATTTAGAAAAGCATGAATGTATAAAACTCATATGACATACACATTTAGCATGCTAGAAAGAAATAAAGTGATGTAAGCATGTAATTTCATTCACTAATTAATTCTTAAAGACAATCTTATGAAGTAAGATCATTTAAAGAGAATCAAAAGTTGTTTAAAGAGACTTTCATTTTGCTTTGAGTTTGATTTGAATTAGGAAAGTGTGAGAAGGTTTCTGTCCTTACCCATTCCCATGTGTGCATTATTTTAGTTTAATTTTTAGGTGATTAGATTAATTTTATGCTTTGGTTAGGTGTAGATTAAGTTCATTAATTACCCCTTACCTATACTTTAACATATTTAATCAAATAATTATGAGCCAATGTATGACATAAAACCACAAGGAATTTAAAGTAATGCATCCTAGGAAAGAAAGGTACCTAATGCAATTGGCTCACAATTAATGAATTAAGCTAAAGGGTTTAATTTAAGTACTTTCATAACCCTTCCCACACATATGGGTTAGGTATGATTTCCTTATGTTTACTTAGGTTATTGAACACCTAAGTATCTACCCAAGAAGGATTAGGTTTAGGTGATTAAGTTTCTAGATTAATTTTGGTTTTGAGAATTTGATTTGATTAATTAAGTAGATCATTAGTGGATTAACCCTTAATTAGATTTGGATTTAAGGAAGAAAGGGGGTTTAGGGAATAGTTGAAGGAAAATATTCCAAAATCATTTCCATAAACCTCTAATCACTTAAAAAAGTTTAATTATCTTAATCAAATAATTAAACCACTATCACATGCTTAATTAACCTTATACATTAAAAGAGTGATTAGGGTTCATTAGTTAATTTCCTGGTTAACTCATTAATAAATTCTAAGAAAATTAGGGGAGGTAGAAGTCATCCCACTAAACATGCAGAAGAATTAATTAATGAAGTCATTAGGGAGTAATTGGGGTTATTAAGTTTTTAAATACAATTAAGGAAAATCTACAATCAAAATTCAATCAAAAAAATTTTATTGGATTCTCCTAAAATATCTTTAAAATGAACCTAAGTTTGTATTTTTTGAATTTTTATAATTAGTTATGAATTTAGGAAGTTTCAATTGATTTAAGTGATTTTTATGAATTCTACTAATTTAATTTATTAAAATAAATCATTTGACACTCAAAATTCAATATCTTTTAATCCAAAGGTCATTTTGACTTGAAATGTTTATGGTAGGTGCATTTTAACATCAATTGTAATCTCTAGAAATTTCAACTTAATCTGATATGTATTTTTGGTTTAATTAAAAAAGTTTGATTTTTTTACTAAAACTCAAATTAAGCTCAAAATATTTAGTAAAATTTAAGGATTTTGGGTTTGTTGGATTCCTCTCAGAAAGATGAATCCAACATGCCCTTTGCAAATTTTGGTTAAGTATTTTTATTTTCTATGAATTTTTTAAAGTTTGGTGATTTTAATTAATTTTTAAATCAAAAAATCAGCATGGCATGAGAGGCACCATGTGGCTATGCGATGCACGCCATACAACATCATGCGATTCATGCGTTACATCGCTAAATGGGTGGGAAAATGACCGTCAACCCACAAGTGCGGACTTATAGGCGTCGTCGACAACCGGATAGTCATCGCGCGATCCAAGGCCGGATCATTGGCATGCGATTTGAGCCATTTGATTGCACGAACGCATGATCGGAAGGTCCGGATCTCATTAGGGTGATTTGAAGGCGGTCTGTGATGAGAGCTGATCCATCAAAATGTGGGATCGGATGGTTGATGTAACACGATTTGATTTTTTTTTAAGAAAAAATAGATTTCTAAGTGAAAACTTGTCCAAATGGACTCATTTTGCATCGATTGCACCAAAAAAATTCTATTTTCTAATTGAGATGATTTAAAATAAAATGCGGATTATGAGAATAGATTCTAAAATTGTGAAAACCATCACAAAAGAGGGATCCTAAAGGCGGCTATAGTTTTTGAAGGTTACCTCACCGTGGATGATTTTTGGTGGCGGTGGTGACTCGAGCGCACTGTCGAGTGAGGGAAGAATCCTTGGACTAAGCTTAGATCCTCGCCTTCACATCAAAATGATGTTTCCTCCAGTGATCATCATTTCCTCACTGAAATACCCTTAGTTTTGGAGTATTTCTCTCCAAAATGAAGTGGATGTGATTTCTAATGGCTTTGGGAGCTCTAGAGAGGGTGAATGAGAGGAATGAGGGTTTCCTTCAGCCACCAAAGCCTTAGAATGAAAAGTGAAGTCAAATGAACTAAAATTAACTTTTTTGTTTAAAATTTTGGCTCCAAACTCATGTCATTTGGCTTAGGGTGGTTGGGAATGGAAGAGAATCATCCTAGGTTGCTCCCATGGTTGGCTAAGGCATGGAAGTGGCTACCATGAAGGACAAGTGGGTGTCCTAGCCAAGGGGAGGTGAGTGTCCTTCATGCCAAGTGTTCCAATGGGAGAGGTGAGGTGATTTCACCTCCCCATGAGTCATGGCTGCCCCAACCACTAATTGGGTCAAAAAAATTAGTGTCCTTGGTGCCTATGTGGACCAATGGATGAGTGGCAAGTGGCCAAGGAAGAGAAATGACCACTTGGGAAAGCGTCTTTTCTCATGGAATGCCCTTGACCCAAGCAAAGTGGTCATTTGACATTGAATTTGATTTGGTGATTTTAAATAAGTCAAAAGTAAGTTGGACCAAATTTTATGCCATTTGAAGTTCAATTGGTTTAATTTGGGTTAAATTGACCCATTTGGGTCAAATCGGTCAAAATGGGTTAGGTTGACTAATTGGTCAAATTAAACCAAGAGTTGGGTCAAGTTCAAATGGCTATTTGGGTATATTGGTTCAATTGGTTTCAATTGATTTGGTTTAATTTGGATTTAATTTAGATTTTTCAATTTGATCCTTTAAGTCAATTTGGGCTAAGTTGATCGATTTGACCCAATTAGCTTGAATCATGGCTTGGTTTGAGTTTGGTTGATCATTTGGAATGGATTGGTATCTTTGTTTCCAATCAATTTGGTTTATATTTGATTTTGGCTTGATTTGACCTTTTAGGTCAAGTTGGGTTCATGGTCAATTGGGCTAAGTTGGGTCTAGTTGGCCAATTGGCCAAATTGGGTTTAATTAAGGCTTTGGTTAAGTTCAATAATCAATTTGGAGTGAACTTGAGCCATTGGTTGCACTAAATTTGGTTTAGGTTGCAATTTGGCTAGTTTGGGTTCATGTGGGTTAAATGGTTGACTTGGTTGGCTTTGACTTGTTTCATTAATTGATTAACCTATGATGATCAACAAATATGACATGAAGTTTGGATTGGATTAATTTATTTTGATTTGGGTTGAATTGAATTTTGGTTCATGTAGGTCAAATTGGCCACTTTGGATCAAGTGAGCCAATTGGGTTTAGTTGGCTTGATCAAGGCTTGATTCAAGTTTGGTTGAACTCACATATGGATTTATGATTGAAATATAAATCCATTTGCAAGTGATCTGAATTTGAGTGATTTGATTTGATTTGATTAAGTCAAAGTGAACATGAGTTTGACTTGAAAATTTTGAATTGAGTTTGGATCATATTTTGATTATTTGATTCTATTTAAGGATTCAGTTAGGTTGAATTTGATTATTGAATTTAATTTGGGGATTTGAGTTTGAAGGAAGAAATGAGAATATAAATATGGTGGAATAAAAATTTTTAAAATAAAAGAGATTTATTTGAGAAATTTCTAAGTTTAGTGCTAGGTTAAGATTTTGGAATTTAATTTGAGTTTTGGACTGGGAATTTTAAAATTATTGGAATTAATGTTTAGATGGAATTGAGAGCTCATTTAATGAGGAGGAGGAAGGTTTAGTGATTAAATAATAATTAAAAAGCATAATTATATGGTTTTAATCATATTTGCTGGGGTGATGCCATGACTTTCCACATGGTGAAGGGATTGTCTTTAACTTATGATGTCACCATGTCGTGACAGGGGTGACTTTCTCCTGAGTCATCAAGGATGGGATTAGATTAAAACATTCTAAATGAAACATGGGATCTTATGTGTTTTAATCTTTGGCTCCATCCAAAATGGATGGATCGAGATTCATCACTTGTAATTCCCATGAGTAATGGAGATCCATGTTAGGGCATGATCCCTTCGATTGAGCTTGGATTGGGCTAAATTTGCTACACCTTCATCATACAATGGAGATCATATCCAAGCTAGTTTATCATGCAATGAAAATTCGTTTCATAAAGCTCCACACTATGGCTAGATTAAGATTGGAAAAATGGTTTACCTTGCAGGTGATCACCGGTGTTGATTGGAGAAGCTTAGTCAGTGGAGGAAGCTTGATAGTTTGAGGTCTTGAGTTGGGTGGTTTGCTTAGAGGCCAACTCCACCTTGAACTCCTTGAGGCTTTGATCTAGCACCCTTTTGCCTTTGGAGCTTGGGAAAGAGCTTAGACAAGTTTGATTGGGGTCCCTCAGGGGCTTGCAAGGGTGGGCTAGTTTTAAGTGTGGAGTGAGATTGGATTTTGGTTTTCTTCCCTATTTTTTTAGCTTGAGAAATTGAGAAATGGGAAGTTCAAACTCTCTAGGAAGCTTGAGAAGAGTAGCTAGGGCTTGCTCGAGTTCTTGCTTCAATCAAATTAGCAAGAGTGATTGAGTTGAATTAGGGAGTATATCTCCCCAAGGGAAATCGGCAAGCCTCCTTGCCATTTTGATCCAATTGAGCTTATGCCATGGGTTTGTTAGGACATTTAGGATGTCTTTGAATTTATTTTGGCGGAAGAAGTGGGTGAAGTATCCATGTGCTTGAATTGAGTGGAAGGAGGATTCCATGTGCTCCATTTCAAGGCATGTGGTCGATTTGGCCATTGGGCTAGTTGGGGTGACCCAAACCCATTGGGTTGGGTGCACCACACTCCCAGGTGTTCACTTGATCCACTAAGAGAGTGTCAAGTGGTTATGGAGAGGATTTGACCAAATTCCAGGATTTGGCCAAAATTTACCCATGGCCTAGGGTAAAATGGTCATTTGACCTTGATTTCAGTTTGGGCATATTTGGTATGATGAGAAAATAGGTTTGGCCAAGTTTCATTGAATTTGGAGTTGGTTTGATGTGATTTGGCTCATGTTGACCCATTTAGGTCAAAATGGGTCAACTTGGGTCAAGTTGACCAATTGGTCAAATTGGGTCAAACCAAGGGTTGGGTCAAGTTCATATGACCATTTGAAATGTTCTGGTGGCTTTGGTTTGATTCAATTTGGTTGAGGTTTGAATTTGGTTCAATTGAGTTCATTTAGGTCAAATGGGTCAAGTTGACCAATTTGACCCATTTGGTTGGGTTAGGTCATGGGTTGGTTTAGGTTTAGTTGGTCACATGAAATGGATTGGTATCTTTGTTTCCAATAAATTTTGGTTAATTTTGAATTTGGCTAAATATGATCCTTTAGGCCATGTTAGGTTCAAGGTCAATTAAAATAGGTTAGGTCTAGTTGGCTAATTGAGGCTTTGGTCAGTTCAACAATCATTTTGGGATGAACTTGACCCATTGGTTTCAATCAATTTGGCTTAGATCAAGTTTTGACACATTTTGACTTTTTTAGGTCAAGTTGGGTCAACTTGGGTCAAGTGGCCAATTAGGTTAGGCTCAAATGTTGACTTGGTCAAGCTCAAACATTGATCATGAATGAACTTAGATCATTGGTTTCAATCAATTTGGCCTATGGTGGATTTTGGCTATGTTGGGCTTCATTTTGCCTAAGTGTTGACTTGGTCAACCCTTAAGTTTGACTTGGTTTGACCCAATTTGAGTGATTGATCATCTCATTATGATTGTTGATCATGATGAGAGGCTTAGGCTTAGTTCAATCCAATTTGGTTAGATTAGAATTTGGCTCATAAGGTATTTTAGGTCACTTTGGGTCAAGTAAGCCTAAGTAGGTCAAATGGCATAGTCAAAGCTTGATTTGAGTTTGGTTGAACTCACATATGGACTTATGATTAAAATATAAATCCATTTTGAAGTGGTTTGAAGTCAAATGAGTTTTGATTCATTTGACAATTTCATGTTCAAAGGATGAACATGAGATGGAATTTAGCTTAAATTTTGAATTAAGTTTTGGTTAAGTGTTTGAAGTTTGTATTTATATTTGGATTCATGATTGAAGGATTGATTGAATCATGATGAAAAATCAAGAGTTTGGATTTGAAATTGATTTAAGTTCTTGATTTTGACTTGAAAGGCTTAGGTTAGATTTTGAATGAATTTGAGTTTGATTTTTTTTTGGATTTGGTTTTGGTTGTTTGAATTTATATTTCATTTATATATCTGAATATAAATGAGAATATAAATGGTTATGAAAAACTTCAAGGATTTGAATTGATTTGAACATGATTTAGGCTAAATCCTTAAGAGAGGATTATAGGACTTAGGAAAGATTTGGAATTTTGGATTTGAATTTTGGATTTAGTTTGATTGATTTGAATTTATATTTCATTTATATATGTGAATATAAATGAGAATATAAATGGGTTGTGAAAATTTTATGAATTTGAGATGGTTTGAACTTGATTTGGGCTAAGTTCTTAAGAGGAAATCAAAGAACTTAGGAAATATTTCAAACTTGGAATTTCAATCATTGGTTTCAATCATGGGTTTCAATCATGGATTTCAATCATATAGAATTGATTTGAGTTTGGAGAAAATCAATTAGGGAATTGATTTAAGTTTGATGTTGATTTGATTTGGAGTTTGACTTGAAGGAAGGAAGTGAGGAATGTGGTTCAAGCTATAGGGTAGGGAAATTTTCTTAACACCCCTAGGGCATAACCTATTCCTATGGCTAACTCTTCTAAGTCTCTAGGGCTATGTTGAGTGTCCACCTAATCACACTAAGGAACTCTTAGTGTCTAAGAAAAGTCTTATGTCTAAGAGGGAGGGGTTGAGAGCTCATTCTAAAATGACATCAAGTACTTATTTAATTAGAAAGAGACTAAAGTCTAAACACACTCCCTAAGAGACTAGAGTATGAGTGGTATGAGCATATGACTTAATCTAGATGCAAAATCATTTCAAATTTTATTTCAATTTAGACACATCATTTTGATAGAGGCTTTAGGATTTCTTATGCCTAAATGCATGATGAAATAGGTTATGGGTCAAATCAACTAGAAGAAGGTGTTCTCCACAAGATGCCCTCACGTCAAGCATTCCTTTATCGCAAGGATGGAGATCTTTCATGTTCAAGAGAGAACAGATATGCATGCATGATATGAAACATACAACCATACAGCTAAGGGGTTGCTAAATCTTTTAATTATGTTATTTATGTCTTAGGCTATATGATGAGGTTATGAGTTGTTTAAAATTTAGTTATGAGTGATTAGTTGGGTAGAAAAGTTATTTTATCCTAAGAGCCTAATCATTATCCAAGCCATACATTAAAGCATCAATCATTTAAGAAACTATGGAAAGCATGCCATCCTAATGCACAATGTAAACATAACTTCAAACAATTATATAAACTATCATAAAAAAAAAAAGGTAGTGCGGTAGTGCTAAAAGAGAGAAAAGATGGGTAGCCAAGTTCTACCCTTATACAACTGGAATATGAAAGAATAATTATAATTGTATTAAATGCTATGGGGTCTTCTTTCTTCATATCTCCATTTTGATTTTGGTTCCTTCCTTGATTTGGATGGTGCTTGCTTCAAAGGCATCACAGGGCACCCAGGACAAAGCCTTCTGGCCATTGCTCATCCTAATCCCCAAAGCACTAATCCTAATTCTATTGTAAAATTATACTTATGTGGGAAAAGTAAATCTAGCTACACCGCAAAATGGAGGTTAGCTAAATATACAAATAATCCCAAGTTGTTGTATTTATAATTTGGACTTAGCACCTACACATGGGTAACTAAATACTATCCTAACTTGGATTATGCTTAAGGATTTAAGCAATCTAAAAAAATCATTCACCTTTATTTTTAATCATTCCTTAAGCATAATCACATGCAAGAGAACATGATTAGGCTAATATTGGCCTATCATCCGTCTACTGAAGCCACCTAATCTAAAATAATACATCATGAAAGAAAACATACATCACATCATACCATCCTAACTTAGAAGTGGTGACTTAATTCTAATGTGTGTATTAAGGCTTGTGTGATAAATCTTGTTAGGCATTACTGTTGTATTTTCTATGTGTAGACGGCTTCAATTTAGCATGAAAGGTTGATTTCACTTGAAGTAGTTTAATTGATTTGAGAATTTTAATTTGTGTTTTCTTTTGTTTCATTTGATTACACTTAACAACTAAGTGGTATAAAGAGAGGAAAAGAGGATTGCCCTCTTTCATCCCTACCTTAACTCACTTTCTAAAGTATATTAATTTAATTTCATTCTCTTTAGTGAATGGTTTATTAAATGATTTAATTATTCCTAAATTTAGGTTCACTTTAAATAATCCTATTCAAAATGAAAGCCATCTTAAGATTAATTTAATTGAATTACTACCACATGACATATATTAAATAAATCCTTTCCATCACATGTAACATGATTATGATTTAATCTAAGTGTATTTATACATGCAACATATTTTAGCACACTTAAATGATGAATGTATGTGTATGTTTAAGATTTATATTTTGTTTGATTGAATTATTTAAACATATTAATTTAAAACTTTATCCTAATTCTTATACAAAAATGACATAAGAATGAAATTAAATAGGCATGAGCCATTGTTAAAATAGGGAAGTGAGGTAATCAAATGACCTCCTTGGAGTTAGCTAAACCCTCGTATTCTCGGGATGTCCAGAATATATACCCATTGCATAACAATATGTAAATAGTAACATACAATGAACATATTCAATATAATTATTAATATAATTTAACAACAATCAATTTAATGAATGAAAATGGGATTTTCATTTCTGCATAATTTTAATATTAAAATTCATTCATGTCACATACACATATACATATACATATACATGTTAAAGATATAGAAGTACTTGTCATTGTTAAACCAAGTGAGGTAATCAAATGACCTCCTTGGGGTAACTAAAGCCTCATATTCACGGGATGTCCAAACTATATACTTGCTTTTCTTGGACACACATGGATGTATACATAAATGGAGAAAGAAAACCATGCAAAGATTGATTTTTATTGAATCATTTTATATATATATATATATATATGAATTAAAACTCTATCCAAATTCTAATGTTGAAATACATAAGAATGAAATCAAATGTATGTCATTGTTAAACCACAAGTGAGGTAATCAAATGACCTCCTTGGGGCTAGTTAAAACCTCATTCCCAGGATGTCAGACTATATACCCATTGCCATTCAATATGATATAAATCAACACATGAATAGAGGAAAGAGAACTCAAAATTCATACATTTAAGCTATAAGCACATGCATTTCTTATGTATTTATAACTAGCATCATAACACATATTATTATTCATTTATAAGCTTTTAAAAAATACATTTGGATTTAATAGTAATAATAATACACACATATATTAAATTAAATCAACACATGCAAGCTTACATAAAGGAAATCCATTTTGTTTTACTTGATTTTGAAAAGATGGATGCATGAATTCAAATGACATACCAAATTTAACATGATGAAAGAGGACAATCAAATATAAGCATGTGATTCATTCAACCAAGCTAGTTCTTAAGGACAATCAAATCAAATAAAATTATTTAAAACAAACCAAAGCTTTTTTTATTAATTAAGTTTTGGATTTGATTTGATTTAAAGAGGAGAAGAGAAATCATCACTTGATTTTAAACCCATTCCACATTAGTGATTTGATTTAATTTAAGGAAATGTAATTAAGTTGATTTTATGGGTTAATTAAGTTGAACCCTTAATTAAATAAATTAATAAACCTTACCTATGTCACCTTAAAGTAATTAACTAAATAATTATGAGCTAATATAATATTCATGGAAAATAAACTTGCAATGATCCTAGGAAATAAAAGGGGCAAATGCAATTGGCTCATGATTAATAGTTAATTAGATTAAGGCACTTAATTAATTACTCTTAGGGTTTTAACACATGTGGACTAACCATAATTTCATTAAACCTTTAGGTTTTAAACACCTAAAGATCTACCCCATGATTTATTAATTAAGGTTTGATGTGATTATAATTTCAATTTGATTAAGTTATTTAATTAATTAGTTAAATCTTAATTAATTTCATTTTAAAAAGGGTGAAATGAACTTAGGAAAGGGGTCCCAACCTATTCCTTAGTTCACTTACTGAACAATGATTAATAAACTTAATTAACTAATTTATTACTATTCATGGGATTAACTAATCATTAATTAACTTAAAAGAGTAGTTAAGGTTTAATTAGTCAATTTTTTGAATTAAGTGAGCAATAAATCCCAATAAAATCATGGGAGGTAGAGGTCATCCTATTAAATTAACCCATAAAATTTGGGATTAATTGCTCAAGTAATTAAGAAGTAATTAAACTAATCAATTTTGTAAATAAACTTTAATTACTATTTAAAATTAGTTAAGATCATTTTTAATTAATTCTCCTCAAAATATCTTTAAAATGAGTATTTATTTGCATTTTATTTCTCTATGATTTTTAAGATTTTTTAAGTTTCACCATTAAAATGATTAATTAAGCTTAATTGCCTAATCTGTTGGCGCCATGGCACGCGTTTGATGCTTTCCACATGGCATCAGGATTGGCTACTTAAAACTTATCGACTGCCTTTGTGAGGTGGTGGACATGCTTTCTAGTTAGTCATCGAGCTAAGATCGACAACTATGATTAATCTCACGATTAATAGGATTAAATCAGATCAATCTAGGCGATCTAATCATGGCATCCATTTGATCATGAGAATGGGGATGCATGATCTAATGTCATGCAGTGAGGAGAATGAGTTATCACCATTGCTCACTTGTTTTGATCTTACTCGAGCTGGATCAACTCCAAAAGGATCCCACACCTTCATGATCGATGGGATCTAAGTCAAGATCACACGAGATGCATTTTCTTCAAAAGCTCCAATTTTCTAAGGATCATTTTGGAAGCATACCTGCCGAGCTCAAGGCCGATAGCGACGATTGAGGAAGCTTCATCTAGAGATGAAGCCAGTTGAGCAACAATTGGATCAATTCCTCATGTTCACTCAAGGCCATGAATCAATGATTTAGAGCTTCTTTGATCAAAATCCCACCTCTAGTGCTCAAAATCTTGGGAGATGATTCATTCTTTACTCGATGAGGCCTAGGAAGGTCGTGCAAAGTTAATTTGAGTTTGGAGAAATAGGAAGTTAAGTTAGAAATGGGAGTGTCTATTTGAGATAGAGAATGGCATTTTTGAAAGAATGAGCTTGGGAGCTTAGGGAATGGCTCTAGCGACTTGACTTGGGTAGTTAGGAGGAATGATTTTGTATGTGTTTGAGTAGAAATGAGGGGTGTATACCCCTTCATCTTGATTGGATGGGATGGGGTTTGGCTTTTAGTGGCCATCCAACCATCTCGAGTAGTGGGTAGGGAGGAGGTGAGTTGGCTCAACTTGGTTGGTTGAAGGTGTGGAGGTGGCTACCAAGGAGGAATCATGTGTCATGGGTTTCAAATGCTCCAATGGGAGGGGTGATTTCACCTCCCATGGGTCATAACCAACCACCACCCTTGGGTTAGGTTGGCGTGTCCTAGGTGCCTAGGTGGACCATTGAGAGTACCAAGTGGCCAAGAAATGACCACTTACATGGGTGATTTGTCTCATGTGATGCCCTTGACCCAAAGGTAGAATGATCATTTAGCATTGGATTTGATTTGGGTAGATTTGCAATAAGGGTTAAAATTTCAAGTCAATTGGAGTTGATTTGGTTAGGTTAGGCTCAATTTGACTCATTTAGGTCAAATTGGGTTAGGTTGGGTCATGTTGACCAATTGGTCAAATTGGGTCAAACCAAAGGTTGGGTCAAGTTCATATGATCATTTGGGATGTTTTGGTTCAATTGGTTTGGTTTAGTTTGGCTTAGATTTGATTTTGGCTCATTTGAATTCATTTGGGTCAAATGGGTTAAGTTGACCAATTTGACCAAATTGGTAAAATTGACTTGGGTTGGGTGTTGGTTTGGGTTTAGTTGACCAATAGAAGATTATTGTAGGCTTTGATTTCAATTAATTTGGAGTTGGTTTTCTTTAGACCAACTTGAACATTTAGGTCAATTTGGGCTAAGTAGTCAATTAGGTTCAATTGGGTCAATCATGGCTTTGGTCAAGTTCAACAATCAATTTAGAATGAACTTGAGCCATTAGTTGCAATCAATTTGATTTATATTTTGATTTTTGATTTGGTCTTTTAGGTCAATTTGGGTCAACTTGGGTCAAGAGGACCAATTGGGTTTGGTTTCACTCAATTGATGGTCAAGTCATATTCAAATAATGATTTTGATTTGGTATGAAACATTGGTTTCAAGGATTTGAATCTTAGGTTACAATTTGGCTAGTTTGGGTTCATATGAGTTAAGGGGTTGACTTGGTCAAATGACCAAGTTGACTTGGTTTGACCTAATTTTGATAATTGATCAACCTAGGGTGATCAACAATCATGATGGGAGGTTTTGATGGGCTTGGTTCAATCAATTTGGGAAGGATTAGAACTTGGCTCAAATAGGTCAATTGGTCATTTTGGGTCAAGTGGACCAATTGGGTTTAGTTGGTTTTATTTTGGGAGTTTGATTTAGTTGAGTTTATATATGGATTTGGGATTGATATATAAATTCAATTGCAATTAACAGTTCAAATGGGTTTTGGTTCTTTTGAACATTTCAAGTCAAAATCATTAAGTTGGGTTTTGTTTGGGTTGATTTTGGTTTTGCTTGATGATTGTAGATTTGAATTATATTTGTGAATATGATTGAAGGCATGATTGATTCATGAGAAAATCAATTGAATTTGGGCTTTGGAATAAAGGAATTTGGCTAAGTCCATGGAGTTGAGTCATGTGGCTTAAGTTTGGATTTTGATTTGGTTTGATTTAATTTTGATGATTTAAATGTATATTTCATTTAAATTTGTGAAGATGATTGAAAATATGATTGATTTGTGAGAAAAATCAATTGAGTTTGACTTAATTTGGATTAAGATTTGGCTAAGTCCGTGGGATAGGTTATATGGCTTAGGAAGGGTTTTAATTTAATTTGATTTAGTTTCATTTAGTTTTGATCATTTGAATGTAGATTTGATTTATATTTAGGAAGATGATTGAAAATATAAAATGATTATGAGAAAATCAATTGATTTTGGATTGATTTAGATTAAAATTTGGCTAAGTTTGTGGGATAGGTCATATGGCTTAGGAAGGGTTTCAAGTTTGGATTTGATCATGGGCTTCAATCATTTGGTTTTTGAATTTGGGTTTGGATTTGGATTTGAATTTGATGTTTGAATTGAACTTGATGTTTGGTTTGAGAAGGTGAACATGGATTGGATTTGGGTTGTAGGGTAGGTGGATTATCCTAATCCTAAGGCATAACCCTATGGTTAACCCCAAGTCTTTAAACTTAGGTTAAGTGTTTACCTAATTGTTAGAAGTGTCTTATGACTATGGAAGTCTTAGTATCTACTCCTAAGTCTAAGATGGGAAGATTGAATCCGCACTCCAAAGTGAGGTCAATAAGCCTTAGGCTCCATAGTGTTGCCGCGATAGATGATTGGAAGATCGAAGCCAAGTTTCACATTATAGACTCATACATCTTTCAAAGCTTTGCTTGGGAGACCCTGGATACATGAGAGCAACATAGTTCCATCTTCTCTACATCAGTATATAAAGTTTGTCAGAGGTGGGATCTTATATTATGTCAAAGGAGATCTCAAGTCTTTTATAGTTCATAAGGTCGGCACATATGAGGATGCAGCTTACTACCTCCCACAAAGTCAACTAGTCTATTCTCACAAACTTGGCCAAAGTTAAAAAATAAAAGAAAAAAAAAAAGAGAGAAAAGATAAAGAAAAGAAAGAGAAAATGAAAAGAAAATAAAAGGGAAATAGACTTGGAGGAGGAAGTGGAGCGACATTAGATTCCAAATAAAGATAGCCCACGAAGATAAAATAAACACTACTTTTAGAACCCCAATGAAATCTATTGCTATGGTCAAGCCTTTATCCTTAAAATATGTGTTATATACGGTGGGCTATCCACTCGAATCTTGATGAACTCTCATTCATCATAAATCAGTGCTATGTCAATGATCTCATGGTCAAAAGTAGAAGAAAAAGACCATCTCTTTGACTTGAGAGTAGTTTTCAAAGTTAAGATAATTTAACCTCAAAATGAACCCCAAAGTGTGCATTCATAGTAGCAGGAAATTCCTTGGATTTGTTGTCCAACACCAATGAATTGAAATTGATTCAGAGAAGATCAAAGTGATATTAAAAATGTCACCCTCTAAATTTTAACTCAACTCAGATCATTCCAAGGGTGGTTAGCATATCTAAGATGCTTTATATCCAACCTATTAAGAAGATGTTAGCCATTCTCAGAACTTGTCAAAAAGGATGCCAAGTTCAAGTGGAATGATAAGTGTGAGCATGCCTTGACTTCAAGCATTACGATGATGTTGCGTTCTAGCTATCCCAAAACTCTACTTTCTTTACTGCATTAGATGACTCCCTTAGTGCTTTGTTGGCCCAAGACAATAACAAATGGAAGGAAAATGCACTATACTACCTATCATCTAATCCCTCGGCTAATTATCCACCCATTTAGAATCATTTCTAGCTTTAATCTTTGCATCCCAAAAGCTACAACACTACATGCTTCTCGTAAGGTGAACTTAATCTAGGATTAATCCACTATAGTATCTCATGACACGGTCGACACTATCGGATGGTTGGCACGATGGTACATGATCTTCTCACAATTTAACATTACCTTTGTACCCCTCCGTGCGGTGAAAGGATAAGCATTAGCAGATATCTTAGTAGCACACCTCACTTCCTACTGTGTCTCTGCTTAATGTTGATCTCCCAGATGAACAAATCATGAATTTTAGGATACTAGCATTCACTGCTAAGAGATGTACTTTGATGGTGCGGCTTCCTCTCAAGAGAAGAACCAATCTACTATTCCAAGAAAGGCAAGGGTAGGAATAGTTCTCTTAACTCACGTGATGTGATCATTTCTTATCATGTCCAATCCTTGATAATGAAATGAATATGAGGCTCGATTCTTTGGTGGGTTAGCCATTACTTTAAGCATCGGAACATCATCATCTTTGATTCTTAGCTAGTTATCAACCAAATCCTTTGGGTTATAAGGTTATAAAGCCTAAGCTCCATCACTACCACAAGTACACCATGGAGTTGTTGCCCAAATCCTGAGGTTACCATTTATAAGATTCCTCGAGGAGAGAATATGCATATGCTTTAGCCAAGCTTGCCAAGGGTTGGCATGTTTGGGATGAGTTCATATCAATAAAGGTCCAAAATAGACAAGTCTTATCCTTATTTAAACTCATCAAAAGTACTCTCTTGAAGGAAGGTTGCCATTGCCAAGAAGGATGAAGTTAGATTGGAGCAACAATTCATGGATTACCTAAATAAATGCAAACTACCTTAAGAGAGGTCCATCGATGAAGCGAGTACTTTCCTATGCTCTTGTGGATGGTATACTCTGCGGTCTTTTGATCATATGTGGTTATGTTGTTTAGACAAGCAGCACAAAGATGATCATGAGTACACTCAAGATTATGTGGAACCAATCCATCACGAAGATGAAAGCCAAGATCAAGAGACTAGGATACTTGCCCGATGATTAAATATTACATGGATATGGCAAGGCAAAATGTCAAATACGGTGGTCCTACACCAAACCCAACATTCTACATCCTACATTGGCCTCATGGCCATTCAAGTGTTGGGGTACCGACATAGTGGATCGATTGATCCACCTTCTTCTAAGGATTATCAGTTTATCTTAGCTACTACTAGCTACTTTTCTAAATGGTCGAAGGCAATTTTACTTAGAGATGTCATAGCTCAGCATGTGCTCCAGTTTTTTAGGAACCATATCATATATAGGTTCAGAGTGCCTTGATGAATTATATCTAATAATGTTATTGCATTCAAGAGTACGGAGATCAACAACTTTGCCTAGAGACACAACATGGGTGGAGATATTCTACCATCAACTACAGAGGAAAATGGCTTAGCCTTCAACAAAACTCTCATCCAAATCGAAGAAGACACTCGACAACAATAACAGGTGCATGGCATTAGTTGAAGCCTTGTGGCCTACCACACCACATATAGATCTCTAACTCCATCTACTCCTTTCTCCTTAGTGTATGGGTTTGAAGCTATTTTACCATTAGAAGTCCAACTCCCATCAATAGAGCAGAACACCAAGTTGCAGTTAGAAGAGCTCAAAGGTTTGGAGGAGAGATATGCATCATGAAACCTCAAGTTGTACAAAGCTAAAATAATTCAAGCTCACAACAAGTTGGTCCATCCTAGAGCTTTTCAAGTAGAGAGCTTATTTTAGTTCTAAGAGAATTGCCTATCAAGATGGGAGGCAAGTTTTAACCCACTTGGGAAAGCTCTTTTGCCATAAATAAGGCCTACCAAGTAGGATCTTATCATCTTATTAATCATATGGGACAATGCTCAATGCTTCTAATCAATGGGCTCCACTTAAAGAAAAATTATAAATCATGTTTGAAAATAATTATCATCAATGAAAATTTCATTTTGAATTCAATCTCTTCCATATTGAAAGTGGTCTTGTTTGCGAATATGCCATGATGTGTTTTGGGCAGGTGTAAAGAACGCATCTATCATTCATTGACATAACACATAAAACACACAAACATATAAAATAAACACATATCTTTTATCTCGGGCAACTCAGTTGAGATAATATGACACTCACTTAGCACTTTGCTCTAGGTTGGTGATACCCTACTGTGTCACCACATGTACCACATCAGTTCTTCTTGGAAAGTTGTAAATACGCTTTCTTTCAGATTGATCATTGCACCTGAGCACCTTAGGTTGGTTGGTTCTCTATCTTTGACACACTCATATTGATAAATACACTTTAGGTTGGTTGGTTCTCACCTCGGGATACACCACTCATGGCAAGTCTGCTATGCTTTCTTCTGAGTTGGCCACTACATAGGTTTTCTTTTCCATGGCTCAGGATAACGCCTCTGGTAGCACCTCCCCTGTAGGCACTATATTTAGATCATGTCCTTTGTGACCCAATTTAGACACTACCCGAGTTACTGTCAGTTGACTTCCCCTTTCTAGTAACCACCCACTGGATATGCGATTCTTATTTGCTAGTAAATATGAGATAGGTCAATGCGACATAGCCCTTTCTCGGTGTGATCCTTACAACAGGTCCACAAAAGATAAACAAAATATATATTCACTTGTGGATTAGGAGGACACCCTTAGCAATACCTTTTTCCAAGCAAGCATCCTATCTTTAGGGACGTGTCAATAAAACTCTTAATAGAAATTATTTACTCGTTGATATAAGTCCCAATCATTCACTCAGTAGTCTAAGTTGGGTTTGATTTGTTATGCTACCACGGTCACCCAAAGTTTACCTATTTTTAAAGATGTAAGTCTTATGCCTTCTTCCTAGCATAGCCATTACTGCAAAAGGAAATCCCTTAGGTTGGCTACATGTAGACTATCCCTTTGGATTTGTAAATCTAAGATAGACAAGTCAATATAGCCCCTTCTCATTGGGTCCATCACCAACATGGTCCATAAAATAAATCTATCAAATTTGATGAGCTCATATCCTAACATATGCCCTCAATTCAAAATCAAACTAAACCAAACAAACCATATCAAATCACATGAAATTAAGACAAAATTAATCCTGACTACTTTTGAGTTGACATAAGTCCCCAGCGGCATTCACTCAATAGTCACCTTAGGTCAGATTTGATTTATTGTCCATTCAACAGGTCACCCAGCGGTTGTTCATCACTTTGGAAGATGTAAGTCTGCTATGCCTTCTTCTAGTGTAGTCTTTGCACTTGAAAGGAAACCCCAGGTTAGCTTTACCTACTGGTAGACTATCCCTTTGGATTTATAAACATGAGAAAAGTCAAAGCGATATAGCCCCTTCTCAATGGGTAAATCGCACTGATAGTCTATACATTAACTCAAACTAAATTAAACCCAATGATTTTCCCTAGTGGAGCCAAATCATATATAAATAAATTCAAGCAAATAAATCAAATTCAAAACCAACCTCCTAGTGGAGCCAAATTAAACCAACTCCCCAATAGAGTCTAAATCAAGAAATCCAACCAAACTCTTATTCAGTGGATACATCCCCAAACAAATCTATGAAATCAAACTCAAATCCCAATCCAGATAGCACGAACTTGCTTCCACTAGTGGAAGGTTCATATACCGATCCCAGAGACTTGACATATATCTAGCAGATATGCCTCCACATCAATTAAAACATAATAAATTAAAGTCAATTCAATCTTAATCCCTAGTGGATTATAGATTCTTATCCCTAGCAGATCTTTTTTTCCCCAAATCATATAATCAAATCAAATTCAAACTTTATCCCCATAGATTTTCTTCTTCATGCCCTCGACATAGACCCTCATGTCATGTCCAATGCATGTGTGTTCCCCTAGCGGATCTCCCTCCATGTCCTTGACATAGAATTCTCTTCAAATCTTCTTCTCTTATGCACACCTTTAATACTTCAACCAAAAAATGTATGTCATTCAAATTACATCATCTTAACATTGTAATCAACATTTTATGATTTGTGATGGTGCAAGCTCAAACTAACTATACAATATCATGCTAAACATATTATTTTGTGAATTAACACACTATATTATATTATAATATGTGATGTTATATTATAATTTGCTATAATATAATATATTATGTA
The DNA here is from genome assembly GCA_021442155.1 of Cymbidium sinense. Lineage (NCBI taxonomy): Eukaryota > Viridiplantae > Streptophyta > Magnoliopsida > Asparagales > Orchidaceae > Cymbidium > Cymbidium sinense. The sequence goes on along the minus strand of CM038214.1, from coordinate 351,685,957 downwards.
ACACTACACCTCATTAAAATCACTTAAAAGGATTAAATAACAAAATTTTCTCAAAATATGAATAATGTTCATTTTGGATGTAAAATTGTTATTTTACTATTAGAAATGGTACAAAATAGCATAATTTTGGTGTTGCTTCTTGGTGTGTGCTATGAATTTGGCCAAAATTTTCCATCTCAACCTTCAAATTAACATTTTTTGTGAGTTTTTTGACCCAATGTATTATAACAAAAGTAAAACATACTAAAATGTACAATAACATTTAGTAACACACTGCCACATTCATATATATGTGAAGTTATATTGTTATGTACATTATATTTTAGTATGCTTTCATATAATATATTATCTTACATTACACATAAAATGAATCACTTTAAGCAAATTATAAAATCTATTGAAAAATGAACATTTATTTTGGATGCAAAATTCCATTCTTTTGATTAAATGACACACCATAGCACACATGATGTTCCATAAAAACCTTAAATTTGGTAAATCCATCATTCAATATAAATAATTTTATGATTTATACCATACAAACTCTACTACTTCATACAATACAAACTAAATATCTTTAAACAAAATTATATACAAATAGTATGCTTTATAATGCATGATGCTTCTATGTTATATGATTATATTACACTATAACATATTATTTTTTATTATGTATATCACATAGGGATTGCTTAAGATAAAATCATTAAATAGTTTAAACAATAAAAACTATATATTTTATTATATCACTTACATATTTTAAATTGAAATAATATATTATGATGCCATACTACTTATATGAATTTGGCCAAATTCCACCATTTTAAAGTCTAAATCAATATTTTTTACAAATAATTCTAATAATATAACATTGCTGATTGCAAAATACTAAAAGAATTTAAAATGCACAAAATAATATATTATGATATATGATGCAAGATAATGTTACAACATATAATATTTATTTTGAACATAAAATCTTACTTATTATAGTACATATAGCATAGCACACCTTTGGTACTACAACCTAATCCCCACTTCAAATTTAACAAATTTCATTATCAGATTTATTAATTAATATTTTTATGATTTATATTAATATAGACTATAGAACACAATACCATAACATACTAAAAAATTTCAAAACATCTTAGAACATCCAAAAACACATCACTAGATGCTCAAATATATGATGCTACAATATACTATAATATATGGTATTATAATATGATTTAGGGTTAGGGTTTATATTCAAATCTCTAATAGTCAAGGAAAGTCTCTTGAAGGCATTTTCTTTAGCTACCATAACTATGTTAGGATTAGGTCATTCTTTAGATCTACTCCTAATGACATCTTTATTCAAAGTTTAGGGTTTAGGGTTAGGGTTAGTTTAGGGTTTAGGGTTTAAGGTTTAGAGTTAGTTTAGGGTTTATGGTTTAGGGTTTAGTTTAGGTTTTAGTTTAGGTTTAGGTTTGGGTTTATGGTTTATGGTTTAGTTTATCAATTTAGAGTTTATGGATTATGGTTTTAGGGTTTTTTTAGGTTTAGGGTTTTAGGTTTTAGGGTTTAGGGTTTTAGGGTTTAGGGTTTAGGTTTAAGGTTTAAGGTTTAGGGTTTAGGTTTAGGGTTTAGGGTTTTAGTTTTAGTTTAGGTTTAGTTTTAGGTTTAGTTTAGGTTTAAGGATTTTTTTTGACATAGAGAACAAATTCATATTCAATATTTCTTCTTTTTGATTTCATCGTAGCACCCAAGTTTTTTAAGACACAAGTGATGACATAGATTAAAATGTGCACCCATAGAGCAAATTAAAACTTAGATAAGTAGGACCATTTTACTGTAAAGACACCATTTCATAAGCAGATTGGATGGCGTTCTTGATTTCTAGTTCCCATAACCCCCCTCAAGTAGTGGGATCGCCATCATATGCGATCTCTCTCTCCCACCACCATGTAACCTTTGTCTCCTACCTCCATAACCACTGCTCCACCACCACCTCCATATCCACCAACACCTCATCCCCACCTCTATATAATTTTACTCCACCACAAATCTAGATTGAGCCTAGTTGATGGTGATGTTCCTGCCATCAAGGTTCCCATTCTTAAGGTTTATGGTTACTTTAGGGTTTAGGGTTAGTTTAGGGTTTAGGGTTTGGGGTTTAGGGTTTAAGGTTTAGGGTTTTAGGTTTAGGGTTTAGGGTTTAGGGTTTTAGGGTTTAGGGTTTAGGGTTTAGGTTTAGGGTTTAGGGTTTAGGGTTTAGGATTTAGGGTTTAGTTTTTTTTTAAATAAAGTAAATCTGCAAGTTTAAGTTTATTTAGTTTATTTTTTATTTATTTGAGTTTATTTTATTTTTATTTAGGTTAATTTTTTATTTTTAATTATTTTAGTATATTTATTTTAGGTTTATTTACTTTAGTTTTGGTTTTTTATTTTAGTTTTTTTATTTAGGTTTATTTTTTTAGTTGAGTTTTATTTTTATTTTATTTTTAGGTTTAGGTTTTATTTTTTTATTTTTAGGTTTTTTTAGTTTAGGTTTTATTTTATTTATGTTTAGGTTTTAGGTTTTATTTATTAGTTTAGGTTTAGGTTTATTTTTAGTTTAGTTTATTTTATTTAGTTTAGGTTTAGGTTTAGGTTTAGTTTAGGTTTAGGTTTAGGTTTTATTTATTTTAGTTTATGTTTAGGTTTATTTTATTTTTGTTTTTTATTTTATTTTAGGTTTAGGTTTTTTTTTAGTTTAGGGTTTAGGTTTTATTTTCTATTTACTTTTAGGTTTTATTTTAAAGTTTATTTTTTTAGGTTTAGGTTTTTATTTAGTTTTTATTTTAGTTTATTTTAGGTTTATTTAATTTTTTATTTTATGCTTATTTTAATTTTATTTAGGTTTTTTATTCTTAGGTTTATTTTAATTTTTTTAGTTTAGTTTAGGTTTTTATTTATTTTATTTTAGTTTATTCTTATTTATATATTTTATTTTTAAGTTTAGGTTTAAGTTTTAGTTTTAATTTTTCTTTAATTTAATTTAACTAATTATTTATTTATTTTATTATTTAGTTTTATTTAGTTTAGGTTTACGTTTTAAGGCTTTTAGGGTTTTGGGTTTTGGTTTAGGGGTTTTTTAGGGTTAGTTTAGAGTTTAAGATTTAGGCTTTAGGGTTTAGGGTTTAGTTCATTTAGGGTTTAGGTTTTGGGTTTAAGTTTTTGGGTTTAGGGTTTAGGGTTAGGGTTTAGGGTTTGGGTTTAGGGTTAGAGTTTATGGTTTAGGGTTGTTTAGTTTAAGTTTTTTAGGTTTAGGTTTAGGGTTTAGGTTTTGGGTTATTTAGGGATTAGGGTTTAGGGTTTAGTTTTTTAGGATTTAGTTTAGGATAGGGTTTAGGTTTTAAAATTAAGTAAACCTATGTTTAGGTTTATTTAGTTTTTTTTAGTTTATTTTTATTTATTTTAGTTTATTTTATTTTATTTTTTAGGTTTATTTTTATTTTATTTATTAGTTTATTTATTTTAGGTTTATTTATTTTAGTTTCATATTTTTATTTTACTTTATTTTTTAGGTTTAGGTTTAGGTTTACTTTTCAGTTTAGTTTTATTTTTATTATATTTTTTTATGTTTAGGTCTTATTTTTTATTTTTAGGTTTAGGTTTAGTTTTTTATTTTAATTTTTTAGGTTTAGGTTTTAGGTTTTTATTTTAGGTTTATTTTTAGGTCTTATTTTATAATTTAGGTTTAGGTTTACTTTTAGTCTATTTTATTTTATTTAGTTTAGGTTTAGGTTTAGGTTTAGTTTATTTTATGTTTACATTTAGGTTTTATTTATTTCAGTTTAGTAAATTTTAGTTTAGGTTTAGGTTAATTTTTTCATTTATTTTATTTTAATTTTAGGTTTAGTTTTTATTTTAGTTTAGGGTTTAGGTTTTATTTTTTATTTACTTTTATTTTTTATTTCTAGGTTAGGGTTTTTAGTTAGTTTTTATTTTAGGTTTATTTTTTTTATTTTATGTTTAACTTTTATTTTATTCAGTTTTTTATTCTTAGGTTTATTTTATTTTATTTCATTTAGTTTATGTTTTTATTTTTATTTTTTAGTTTATTTTTATTTTTTATTTTATTTCATTTATATGTTTAGGTTTAGGTTTAAGTTTAGGTTAAGGTTTTAGTTTAGGTTTTTATTTTATTTTATTTTTAGGTTTAGGTTTTTTATTTATATTATTTTTAGGTTTTTAGGTTTTGGGTTTAGGGTTTAGGGTTTAGGGTTTGGGGTTTAGGGTTTAGGGTTAGGGTTTAGGGATTATGGTTTAAGGGTTTAGGGTTTAGGGTTTTAAGCTTTAGGGTTTAGGGTTTAGGGTTGTAGGTTTAGTGTTTAGGGTTTGTTTTAGGGTTTAGGGTAGAGGGTTAGGGTTAGGTTTTTTTTTTTTTTTGAATTAAGTAAACTCATAGGTTTAGGTTTATTTAGTTTATTTTTTTATTTATTTAGTTTATTTTATTTTTTATTTTCATTTAGGTTTATTTATATTTATATTTAGTTTAGTTTATTTATTTTATGTTTATTTATTTTTATTTTTTAAGTTTAGGTTTATTTTTAGTTTAGTTTTAATTTTATTTTATTTTTTTTAGTTTAGGTTTTATTTTTTTTTATTTTAGGTTTAGGTTTATGTTCATTTAGGTTTATTTTTAGGTTTTATTTTTTTAGTGTAGGTTTAGGTTTATTTTAGTTTATTTTATTTTATTTAGGGTTTAGGTTAAGGTTTAGGTTTACTTTATTTTAGGTTTAGGTTAAGGTTTTATTTATTTTAGTTTAGTTTTTTTTAGTTTACATTTAGGTTTATTTTATTTTCATTCTTAGTTTAGAGTTTTTTTAGTTTAGGGTTTAGGCTTTATTTTTTATTTCTTTTTAGGTAATATTTTTAGGTTTAGGCTTTTATTTCGGGTTTTTTATTTTGATTTTAAGTTTAGTTTTTATTTTATTTAGGTTTTTTTATTATTTTTTAGTTTAGTTTAGGTTTTTATTTATTTTATTTTATTTTAGTTTTTATTTTTTATTTTATTTAATTTTTAGGTTTAGGTTTAGCTTTATGTTTTAGTTTAAGTTTTTATTTTATTTTATTTTGGTTTTTTATTTTTATATTTATTTTATTTTTAGGTTTTTTTTTTGTTTAGGTTTAGATTTTAGCTTTTTTAGTGTTTATGGTTTAGGGTTTAGGGTTTATTAGTTGGTTTAGGGTTTTTTTAGTTTGGGGTTTAGGTTTTAGTTTATGGTTTAGGGTTTAGGGGTTACGGTTTATGGTTTTAGGGTTTAGGGTTTAGGGTTTTTTTGGGTTTAGGGTTTAGGTTTTAGGTTTAGGGTTCAGTTTTAGTTTAAGGTTTAGGTTTTCATTTTTTTTAACGAGAACAAATTCATATTCAACATTTCTTCTTTTGATTTCATCAACCAAGTAACACACCAAGTTTTCTAAGACATAAGCAAACATAGATAAAAATGCACATAGAGTAAATCAAAACCCAGATAATTAGAATCATCTATTATAAAGGCACAATTCCATAAGCGGGATCGGTCATTCTGTTTATCGGTTCCAACCATAACCACCTCACTGTCAGTAGGGATCCACCATCATATACCTAATTTCTCTCTCCGTCACCACCACGGTTGTAACCTCCATGGCTCCTCCCTTGCATAACCACCACTACTCTGAACACCACCTCCATATCCACCAGCACCTCCAGATTCTCGACCACTATGATAACCAGCCTCAACCTTAGCTCCATCACCAAATCTACAGCCACGGGTGATGTTTGTGCCACTAAGGTTATGCCCATTCTTAGGGTTTAGGTTTATTAGGTTTTAGGGTTTAGGTATATTATTTATTTATTTAGTTACTTTAGGTTTAGGTTTAGGGTTTGGGGTTTAGCATTTAGGGCTTAGGGTTAGGGTTTAGGTTTAGGGTTTATGGTTTAGGGTTTTTGCTTATAGGGTTTATGGTTTAGGATTTAAGGTTTTTTAGGAGTTTAGGGTTGTAGGTTTAGGGTTGTAATTTTATGGTTTAGGGTTTAGGATTTATGGTTTATGGTTTTTTTCTTTCAATTAAGCAAACTGGTAGGTTTATGCTAATTTAGTTTATTTAGTTTAGTTCTTATTTATTTGAGTTTATTTTATTTTATTTTTATTTAGTTTTGTTTATTTATTTTAGGTTTATTTATTTTAATTTAGGTTTTTATTTTAGTTTATTTTTAGGTTTAGGTTTATTTTATTAGTTGGTTTTATTTTTATTTATTTTTTAGTATTAGGATTTATTTTTTATTTTTAAGTTTAGGTTTAGGTTTTTATTTTATTTTTTTAGGTTAAGGTTTTAGGTTTTTATTTTAGATTTATTTTTAGGTTTTATTTTTTAGTTTAGGTTTAGGTTTATTTTTAGGTTATTTTATTTTATTTAGTTTAAGTTTAGGTTTAGGTTTAGTTTATTTTAAGTTTAGCTTTAGGTTTTATTTATCTTAGTTTAGTTTAATTTAGTTTAGGTTTAGGTATATTTTATTTTTATTTTAGGTTTAGGTTTTTTTTAGTTTTTATTTAAGTTTTATTTTATTTATAAGTTTATATTTAGGTTTATTTTTATTTAGTTTTATTTTATTTTATTTTAAGTTTATTTTATTTTTACTTCATTTAGTTTTATTTTATTTAGGTTTTTTATGCTTAGTTTATTTTATTTTTTAGTTTTGTTTAGGTTTTCATTTATTTTATTTTAGCTTATTTTACTAGTTTAATTTGTTTTATTTTAGGTTTAGGTTTAGGTTTAGGTTTTTATTTTATTTTATTTAATTTTATTTTATTTAGGCTTAGGTTTTTTTATATATTTTATTTTTTTAGTTTTATTTAGCTTAGGTTTAGGTTTTTAGGGTTTAGGGTTTAGGATTTAGAGTTTAGGATTTTAAGGTTTAGGGATTTAGGGTTTAGGGTTGGGGTATAGGGTATAGGGTTTAGGGTTTAGGGTTTAGTGTTTAGGCTTTGGGGTTTAGGTTTTTTACGATTTAGGGTTTAGGGTTTAGGTTGGGTTTAGGGTTTAGGGTTAACAGGTTTAGGGTTCTTTTTTTCTTTTAAATTAAGTAAACCAATAGGTTTAGGTTTATTTAGTTTATTTTTATTTATTTTAGTTTATTTTATTTTTATTTATATTTATGTTTATTTTTTTATTTTATTAGTTTAGTTTATTTATTTTAGGTTTATTTATTTTAGTTTAGGTTTTTTATTTTAGTTTATTTTTTAGGTTTAGGTTTATTTTTTAGTTGAGTATTATTTTTATTTTATTATTAAGGTTTAGGTTTTATTTTTTATTTTTAGGTTTAGGTTTAGGTTTTATTTTATAATTTTAGGTTTAGGTTTCACATTTTTTTAAGTTTATTTTAAATTTTATTATTTAGTTTAGGTTTAGGTTTTGTTTATTTATTTTATTTAGTTTAGGTTTAGGTTTTTTGTTTACTTAAGGTTTAGGTTTATTTATTTTATTTTAGGTTTATGTTTTTTTTTTGGTTTAGGGTTTAAGTTTTATATTTTATTTATTTTTAGGTTTATTTTTTAGGTTTAGGTTTTTATTTAGTTTTTATTTTATTTTATTTTAAGTTTATTTTACTTTTATTTTACATTTAGTTTTTATTTTATTTTGTTTTTTTATCCTTAGTTTTCTTTTATTTTTTAGTTTTGTTTAGGTTTTTATTTATTTTATTTTAGTTTATTTTTATTAGTTTAATTTACTTTATTTTAGGATTAGGTTTAGGTTTAGGTTTAGGTTTTTATTTTATTTTATTTAGGCTTAGGTTTTTTTATATATTTTATTTTTAAGTTTTATTTAGCTTACGTTTAGATTTTTAGGGTTTAGGATTTTTAGTGTTCAGGGTTTAGGGTTTAGGGTTTAGGGTTAGCTTATGGTTTAGCGATTTTTTTCATTTAAATTAAATAAATTGGTAGGTTTAGGTTTATTTAGTTTATTTATTATTTTTATTATGTTTATTTTTATTTTTATTTAGTTTAGTTTATTTATTTTATGTTTATTTATTTTAGGTTAGGTTTTTTAATTTAGTTTATTTTTAGGTTTATGTTTATTTTTTAGTTGAGTATTATTTTTATTTTATTTTTAAGGTTTAGTTTTATTTTTATTTTTTTGTGTTTAAGTTTAGGTTTTTATTTTATTTTTTTTTAGGTTTAGATTTATGGTTTTTATTTTAGGTTTATTTTTAGGTTTTATTTTTTAGTTTAGGTTTAGGTTTTTTTTTTTAGTTTTTTTTTATTTTATTTAGTTTAGGTTTAGGTTTAGGTTTTATTTACATAAGGTTTAGGTTTAGGTTTTATTTATTTTAGTTTAGTTTATTTTAATTTAGGTTTAGGTTTATTTTATTTTTTTATCTTATTTTTATTTTAGGTTTAGTTTTTTATTTATTATTTAATTTTAGGTTAATTTTTTAGATTTAGGTTTCTATTTAGTTTTTATTTTATTTTATTTTAGGTTTATTTTAAGTCTATTTTATTTCTATATTATGTTTAGTGTTTATTATATTTAATTTTTTATTTTTAGGTTAGTTTAGGTTTTTATTTATATTATTTTAATTTCTTTTTTTTAGTTTATTTTATTTTATTTTAGGTTTAAGTTTAGGTTTTAGTTTATATTTATTTTTTTTATTTATTTTATTTTTTAATTTTATTTAGGTTTAGGTTTTAGTTTATGTTTTTATTTTATTTTAATTTGTATATTATTTAGGTTTAGGTTTATTTATTTATTTTATTTTTAGGTTTTATTTAGTATAGGTTTATGTTTTTAGGTTTTTAGGTTTTAGGGTTTAGGGTTTTGGGTTTAGGATTTTAGAGTTTTGGGCTTGGGGTGTAGGGTTAGGGTTAGGGTTTAGGGTTAAATGTTTAGGATTTAGTGTTTAGGCATTAGGGTTTAGGTTTTAGGGCTTAGGGTTTAGGGTTTAGGGTTAGCTGGTTTAGGGTTTTAGGTTTAGTTTAGGTTTAGGGTTTCTCTAGGTTTAGGGGTTTAGGGTTTAGGTTTAGGTCTAGGGTTTAGTTAGGGTTTAGGTTTAGGTTTAGGGTTTAGGTTTAGTTAGGTTTAGGTTTAGTTTTTTGGGTTTAGGGCTTTAAGGTTTAGGGTTTAGGGTTTAGGATTTTAGGTTTTTTGGGGTTTAGGGTTTAAGGTTTTAGGGTTTACGGTTTAGGGTTTAAGGTTTAAGGTTAAGGTTTTTATTTTTATTTTTATTTTTTTATGCATTTTAAATTAAGTAAACTCTTAGGTTTAGGTTTATTTAGTTTATTTGGTTTATTTTTTATTTATTTTAGTTTATTTAATTTTTTATTTAGGTTTAATTATATTTTTATTTAGTTTAGTTTATTTATTTTAGGTTAATTTATTTTAGTTTAGGTTTTTTATTTTATTTTATTTTTTAAGTTTAGCTTTAGTTTTAGCTTTATTTTTTAGTTTCATTTTATTTTATTTTATTTTTTAGGTTTAGGTTTTATTTTTTATTTTTTATTTTTAGGTTTAGGTTTTTATTTTATTTCTTTAGGTTTAGGTTTTAGGTTTTATTTTAGGTTTATTTTTTAGGTTCTATTTTTTAATTTAGGTTTAGGTTTATTTTTAGTTTATTTTATTATATTTAGGGTTTAGGTTTAGGTTTAGGTTTAGTTTATTTTATGTTTAGGTTTAGGATTTATTTATTTTAGTTTAGCTTATTTTAGTTTATGTTTAGGTTTATTTTATCATTATTTTAGGCTTAGGTTTTTTTTCCAATTTATGGTTTAGTTTTATTTATTTATTTATTTTTAAGTTTTATTTTTACATTTATTTTTTTAGGTTTTGGTTTCTATTTAGTTTTTTTTTTTTTTATTTTTGATGTATTTCTTTTTTATTTTAGTTTTACTTTTTATTTTATTTAGGTTTTTATTTTTTAGTTTAGTTTAGGTTTTTATTTATTTTATTTTATTTTAGTTTTTATTTTTGATTTTATTTTCATTTTAAGTTTAGGTTTAGGTTTAGGCTATAATTTATGTTTTTATTTTTTATTATTTTTTTATTTATTTAGATTTTTTATCTATTTTTTAGGTTTTATTTAGTTTAGGTTTAGGTTTTTAGCTTTTTAGGGTTTAGGGTTTATGGTTTAAGGTTTAGGGTTAGTTTAGGGTTTATGGTTTAGGGTTTAGGGTTTGGGGTTTAGGGTTTAGGATTTAGGGTTTCTTTTTGGGTTTAGGGTTTAGCATTTAGGGTTTAGGGTTTATGGTTTAGGTGTTAGGGTTTAGGGATTAGGGTTTAGGGTTTTAGGGTTTAGGATTTAGGGTTTAGGTTTAGAGTTTAGGGTTAAGGGTTAAGGGTTAGGTTTAGGTTTAGTTTTTAGTTTATGGTTTAGGGTTTTTGGTTTTTGGTTTTTCTTAATAGAGAACAAATTCATATTCAACATTTCTTCATTTTAATTTCATCAACCAAGTAACACACGAAGTTTTCAAAGTCATAAGCAATGACATAGATAAAAAAATGGGCATGCATAGAGAAAATCAAAACCTTCTAGAACCATCTACTCTAAAGACACTATTCCATATGATCAGAGTTCTTTTTTTCCAATTCCCAAACCACCGACCTCAGTAGCGGATCCACCATCATATCCCCAATCTCTCCCTCCCACCACCATGGTTGTAACCTCCTCGCTCCTCCACCATAACCACCATTGCTCACCACCACCTCCATATCCACACACCTAGATCACCACCTCCACTATAATGTATCACCTTCCTCCACTTCTAGATCTAGGAGCACGGTTGATGGTGATGTTCCTGTCATCAAGGTTTTGCCCATTCTTAGGGTTTAGGTTTATTTTTTTTAGGGTTTAGGTTTATATTATTAATTTATTTAGTTACTTTAGGTTAGGGTTTGGGTTTTAGCATTAGGGTTTAGGGTTTAGAATTTAGGCTTTAAGGTTTTTAGGGTTGAGGGTTTAGGGTTAGTTTAGGGTTTAAGATTTAGGGTATTAGGGTTTAGGGTTTAGCATTTCTGGTTTATGGTTAGGGTTTAGGGTTTAAGGTTTAGAGTTTAGGGTTAGTTTAGGGTTTATGGTTTAGGGTTTAAGGTTTAGGGTTTAGGGTTTAGGGTTTAGGGTTAGGGTTTAAGGTTTTTTATTTAAAAAAATTAAGTAAATCGATAGGCTTACATTTGTTTAGTTTATTTAGTTTATTTTTTATTTATTTTAGTTTATATTATTTTTTATTTTTATTTAGTTTAGTTTATTTACTTTAGGTTTATTTATTTTAGTTTAGGTTTTTTTAGTTTTTTTTTTAGGTTTAGGTTTAGGTTTATGTTTATTTTATAATTTATTTTTATTTTTATTTTATTTTTTAGTTTTAGGTTTTTTTAAGGTTTAGGATTTAGGTTTTTATTTTAGGTTTATTTTTAGGTTTTATTTTTTAGTTTATGTTTAGGTTTATTTTTAGATTATTTTATTTTGTTTAGTTTAGGCTTAGGTTTTATTTATTTTAGTTTAGTTTATTTTAGTTTAGGTTTATGTTTATTTTATTTTTATTTTAGGTTTAGGTTTTATTTTCATTTTTTAGGTTTTATTTTTAGATTTAGAGTTTTAGGGTTTAAGGTTTATGGTTTAATGTTTAGCATTTAGGGTTTAAGGTTTATGGTTTTAGGGTTTATGGTTTAGGGTTTGGTTTTAGGTTTATGGTTGAGGTTTTAGTTTAGGGTTTAGGGTTTTGGTTATTTTTTAATAAATCAAATTGATATATATTTCTTTTTTTTTTATTTCATCAACCAAGTAACACACAAAGTTTTCTAAGACACAAGCGATGACATAGATCAATAATGAGCACGCATTGACCAAATCGAAAACCCTAGATAACTAGAACCTTCTATTATAAAGACAGTTCCATAAGCGGCTGATTGGTCATTCTTTATTTTTAGTTCCCAAAAGAACCTCCCTCTAGTGGCGGATCCACCATCATATCCCGATCTCTCCCTCACACCACATCTGTAGTTCCATAGGTTTTTTAATTTATTTTATTTTTACATTTTATTTAGTTTAGGTTTAGGTTTTTAGGTTTTTAGGGCTTAGGGTTTAGTGTTTAGGGTTTAGGGTTTTGAGGTTTAGGGTTTAGGGTTTAGAGATTAGGGTTTGGGGTTTAGGGTTTAGGGTTGTAGGTTTTAGGGTTAGGGTTTAGGGTTAGGATTTAGGGTTTAGGGTTTAGGGTTTTAGGGTTTAGGGTTTAGGGTTAGCTTTGGGTTTAGTTTTTTTTAGAAAAAAGAAAAAATAAGTAAACTGGTAGGTTTAGGTTTATTTAGTTTATTTAGTTTATTTTTTATTTATTTTAGTTTATTTTATTTTTAATTTTTATTTATGTTTACTTTTTATTTTATTTAGTTTAGTTTATTTATTTTAGGTTTATTTATTTTAGTTTAGGTTTTTTTTTTTTATTTTGTTTATTTTTTTAGGTTTAGGTTTAATTTAGGTTTATTTTTTTAATTGAGTTTTATTTTATTTTATTTTGTTGGTTTAGGTTTTATTTTTTTTATTTTTTAGTTAAGGTTTAGGTTTTATTTTATTTTTAGGTTTAGGTTTTAGGTTTTTATTTTAGGTTTTATTTTTTAGTATAGGTTTAGGTTTATTTTTAGTTTATTTAATTTTATTTAGTTTAGGTTTAGGTTTAGGTTTAGTTTAGATTTAGGTTTATTTTATTTTATTTATTTTAGTTTTATTTTAGGTTTAGGTTATTTTTTTGTTTTCTTATGGTTTAAGTTTTATTTTTTATTCACATTTAGGTTTATTTTTTTAGGTTTAGGTTTTATTTAGTTTTTATTTTATTTTTATGTTTATTTTATTTTTATTTTACATTTAGTTTTTATTTTATTTAGGTTTTTTATTCTTAGGTTTATTTTATTTTAAAGTTTTATTTATGTTATTAATTATTTTATTTTAGTTTCTTTTATTTTATTTTTAGGTTTAGGTTTAGGTTTTAGTTTAGGTTTTTTTTTTTACTTTTTAATTTTATTTGTATGTTTTTTTATTTATCTTATTTTTAGGTTTTATTTAGTTTACATTTTAGTTTTTAAGTTTTTAGGGTATATGGTTTAGGGTTTAGGGTTTAGGTTTAGGGTTTTAGGGTTTAGGGTTTTAGGGTTTAGGGTTTAGGGTTTAGGGTCAGGGTTTAGCGTTTAGGGTTTATTAGGCTTTTGTGTTAAGGTTTTTAAGATTTAGGGTTTTAGGTTAGCATAGGGTTTTGGGTTTAGGGTTTTGGGTTTTTTAGGGTTTAGGGTTTAGGGTTTAGGGTTTAAGGTTGTAGATTTGGGGTTTAGGGTTTTGGGTTAGTTATAGGGTTTAGGGTTTTAAGTTTTTTTTCAGGTTTAGGTTTTTATTTAGATTTTATTATATTTTATTTTAGGTTTATTTTATTTTTATTTTATGTTTCATTTTTATTTTATTTAGTTTTTAATTCTTAGGTTTATTTTATTTCTTAATTTAGGTTAAGTTATTATTTATTTTATTTTAGTTTCTTTTATTATTATTATTATTTAAGTTTAAGTTTAGGTTTTAGTTTATGTTTTTATTTTATTTTTTTATTTTATTTTAGTTTAGATTATTTATTTATTTTATTTTTAGGTTTTATTTAGTTCAGGTTTTGGATTTTACCTTTTAGGGTTTAGGTTTTTTTGGGTTTAGGGTTTAGGGTTTAGGTTTTAAGGTTTAGGGTTTAGGGTTTAGGGTTTAGGTTTTAGGGTTTAGGGTTTTGGGTTTTGGGTTTAGGTTTAGCATTTAGGGTTTAAGGTTTAGGGTAGGGTTTAGGTTTTAGGTTTAGTTGGTTTAGGGTTTTGGTTTTATTTTTTTTTATTTTTTAGCGAGTAAATTATTCAACATTTCTTCTTTTATTTATTTAGTTTATTTTTTAGGTTTTTTATTTTTAGGATTATTTTATTTTTTTAGTTTAATTTTAATTTTTGTATATTTTATTTTATTTTTAGTTTTATGTTTAGGTTTTTATTTTATTTTATTTTATTATTTTATTTAGGTTTAAGTTTTTTTATTTATTTATTTTTAGGTTTTATTTAGTTTAGGTTTTAGTTTTTAGGTTTATAGCATTTAGGGTTTTAAGGTTTAGGGTTTTAGGGTTAGGGTTTAGGGTTAGGGTTTAGTGTTTAGGGTTTAGGGTTTAGTGTTTAGGCTTTAGGGTTTAAGGTTTTTAGGGTTTAGGGTTTAGGGTGTAGTTAGGGTTTAGGTTTAAGTTTAGGGTTTAGGTTTAAACTTTAGGCTTTAGGGTTTTAGGGTTCTGATTTGGGTATAGAGTTAGTTTAGGTTTAAGGTTTAGACTTTTAGGTCATTATTTAAGTTTAAGTTTAGGATAGGGTTAGTTAGTTAGGTTTAGGTTTAGGATTTAGGGTTTAGAGTTAGTTTAAGGTTTAGCATTTTTTAGGGCTTAGGGTTTAAGGTTAGTTTAGGATTTAGGGTTTAGAATTTTTTAGGGTTTAGGGTTTAGTGTTTTAGGGTTTAGGGTTTAAGATTTTGGGTTTTCAGTTTAGGGTTTTAGGGTTTAAGGTTTAGGGTTTAGGATTTAGGGTTTAGAGTTTCAGGTTTAGGGATAGTTATAGGGTTTAGGCTTAGGGATAAGGTTTTATTTTATTTTTTATTTTTAGCTTTTTTTAAAAAAAATTAAGTAAACTAGTAGGTTTAGGTTTATTTAGTTTATTTTATTTTTTATTTTTGATTTAGGTTTATTTTTATTTTTATTTTTATTTAGTTTATTTTATTTATTTTAGTTTATTTTTTAGGAATAGGTTATGGTTTAGGGTACTTTTTTAATTTAGATATATTTTTATTTTATTTTTCAGGTTTAGGTATTATATTTTCTTTTTAGGTTTAGGTTTAGGGTTTTATTTTATTTTTTTAGGGTTTGGTTTTATGTTTTTATTTTAGATTTATTTTTAGGTTTTATTTTTTATTTTAGGTTTAGGTTTATTTTAGTTTATTTTATTTTATTTAGTTTAGGTTTAGGTTTAGGTTTAGTTTATTTTAGGTTTAGGTTTAGGTTTTATTTATTTTAGTTTAGTTTATTTTAGTTTATGTTTAGGTTTATTTAATTTTTATTTTAGTTTTAAGTTTTTTTTTAGTTTATGATTTAGGTTTTTTTATTTATTTTTAGGATTATTTTTTAGCTTTAAGTTTTTTTTAGTTTTTATTTTATTTTATTTTAGGTTTGTTTTATTTTTATTTTAAGTTTAGTGTTTATTTTATTTAAGTTTTTAATTTTTTAATTTAGTTTAGGTTTTTATTTATTTTATTTTAGTTTAGTTTTTTATTTTTATTTTATTTTCTTTTTAGGTTTAGGTTTAGGATTTAGTTTATGTTTTTATTTTATTTTATTTTATTAATTTATTTTGGTTTATATTTATTTATTTATTTTATTTTTAGGTTTTCTTTAATTTAGGTTTAGGTTTTTTAGGTTTTAGGGTTTAGGATTTAGGGTTTAGGGTTTAACGTTTTGGGTTTTAAGGTTTTGGGTTTTAAGATTTAGGGTTTAGGGTTAGGGTTTAGTGTTTAGGGTTTAGGGTTTAGTGTTTAGGGTTTAGGGTTTAGGTTTTGGTTTAGGTTATAGGTTTAGGTTAGTTTAGGGCTTAGGTTTAAGGTTTAGGCTTTAGACTTTAAGTTTTAGGTTTATCGTTTAGGTATAGGTTAGTTTAGGGTTAGGGTTTAGGGTTTTAGGTTTAGAGTTTAGGGTTTAGGTTAGAGTTTAGGGTTTAGTTTAGGGTTTAGGTTTAGTTTAGGTTTATAGTTTAGGTTAGTTTAAATTTAGGTTTAGGGTTTTAGGTTTTGTTTAGGGTTTAGGGTTTAGGGTTAGTTTAGGGTTTAAGGTTTAGGGTTTAGGGATTAGGGTTTAGGGTTTTAGGGTTTAGGGTTTAGGGTTTAGGTTTAGTTTTAGTTTGGGTTTAAGGTTAGTTTTAGGGTTTAGGTTGATTTTATTATTATTTTTTATTTTTTTATTTTTTAAATTAACTAAATGGTAGGTTTAGTTTATTTTGTTTATTTTATTTATTTTCTTTAATTTTTTTTATTTATTTTATTTTTTTATTATTTAGTTATTATTTATTTTAGGTTTATTTATTTTAGTTTAGGTTTTTTATTTTAGTTTATTTTTTTTAGGTTTAGGTTTAGTTTAGGTTTATTTTTTAGTTTTGTTTTATTTTTATTTTATTTATTTCTTTTAGGTTTTATTTTTTATTTTTAGGCTTAAATTTATGTTTTTTTTTTGGTGTTAGGTTTTAGGTTTTTATTTTCGGTTTATTTTTAGGATTTATTGTTTAGTTTAGGTTTAGATTTATTTTTAGTTTATTTTATTTTGCTTAGGTTAAGGCTTTATTTGTTTTAGTTTAGTTTATTTTGGTTTGGGTTTAGGTTAATTTTTTTATTTTAGGTTTAGTGTTTTTTTATTAGTTTAGAGTTTAGGTTTTTTTTAGGTTTTTTTTTGTTTATTATTTAAGTTTATGTTTTTATTTAGTTTGTATTTTATTTTCTTTTAGGTTTATTTTATTTTTATTTTAGGTTTAGTTTTTATTTTATTTAGGTTTTTATTTTTTTTTTGTTTAGTTTAGGTTTTTATTTTTTTTATTTTGTTTAGTTTTGTTTTTATTTTTTATTTTCTTTTAGGTTTAGTTTTAGGTTTAGGTTTAGGTTTAGGTTTAGTTTATGCTTTTATTTTATTTTAATTTTTATTTTTTGGTTTATACTTTTTATTTATTTTATTTTTAGGTTTTAATTAGTTTAGGTTTAAGTTTTTAGCTTTTTAGGGTTTAGGGTTTAGGGTTTAGGGTTTAAGGTTTTAGGGTTTACGATTTAGGGTTTAGGGTTTAGGTTTAGTGTTTAGGGTTTTTAGGGTTAAGGGTTTAGGGTTTTTTTAATAGAGAATAAATTCATATTCAACATTTCTTCTTTTTGATTTCATTTAGAGTAGCACCTTGTTCAGAACCTGATGACATAAATAAAAAATGATGCAGATAGAGGAAATCAAAACCAGATAACTAAAATCATCTCTATTGTAAAAGTTCCATAGCGGTAGATAGGATATTCTTCAATTTCTCCAATTGAAGAACCACCACCTCTCGAGAGTTCCACCATCATATCCCCGATCACTTTCTCCGCCACAACCATTCATAGGGTTTAGGTTTAGGTTTCGGCGTATTAGGTTTTTATGTTTAGGTTTATTTTTTAATTTATTTAGTTAGTTTAGGTTTAGGTTTAGGGTTTAGGGTTAGGGTTTAGGGTTTAGGGTTTAGCATTTATGGTTTTAGGGTTTGGGGTTTAGGGTTAGGGTTTAGGGTTTAGTTTTTTTAAAGTTTAGGGCTTAGGGTTTAAGGTTATAGTTTTAGGGTTTAAGATTTATGGTTTAGGGTATAGGGTTTAGGGTTTAAGGATTTTTTTTTAAAATATTAAGTAAACCAGTAGGTTTAAGTTTATTTAGTTTATTTTTATTTATTTTAGTTTATTTTATTTTTTATTTTTATTTAAGTTTATTTTTTATTTTTTTTAGCTTAGTTTATTTATTTTAGTTTAGGTTTTTTTTTTAGTTTATTTTTTAGTTTTAGGTTTAGGTGTAGGTTTTCCTTTTAGTTGAGTTTACTTTTATTTTATTTTTTAGGTTTAGGTTTTATTTTTTATTTTTTAGGTTTAGGTTTAGATTTTTATTTTATTTTTTTTAGGTTTTTATTTTAGGTTTATTTCTAGGTTTTATTTTTTTAGTTTAGGTTTAGGTTTATTTTTAGTTTATTTTAATTTATTTAATTTAGGTTTAGGTTTAAGTTTTGGTTTATTTTAGGATTAGGTTTAGGTTTTATTTATTTTAGTATAGTTTATTTTGGTTTGGGATTAGGTTGATTTTCTTTTGTTTATTTTATTTTTATTTTATGTTTTGGTTTTTCTATTAGTTTAGGGTTTAGGTTTTATTTTTTATTTATTTTTAGGTTTAATTTTAAGGTTTAGGTTTTTAATTAGTTTTATTTTATTTTATTTTAGGATTAATTTATATTTATTTTACATTTAGTTTTTATTTTATTTAGGTTTTTTATTCTTAGGTTTATTTTACTTTTTTAGTTTAGTTTAGGTTTTATTTATTTTATTTTAGTTTATTTTATTTTATTTTAAGGTTTATGTTTTATTTTATTTATTAAGGTTTGTTTAATTTATTATATTTTTTATGTTTATTTAGTTTAGGTTAGGTTTTATGTTTTAGTGTTTAGCTTAAGTTTAGGGTTTAGGTTTAGGTTTAGTTTAGGGGTTTTAGGTTTAGTTTAGTTTAGTGTTTAAGCTTTAGGATTTAGGATTTATAGGGTTTAAGGTTTAGGGTTTAGGGTTTAAGGTTTAGGGTTTAGGGTTTAAGGATTAGGGTTTAGGCTTTTGGGTTTAGGTTTTTAGGGATTAGGGTTTATGGTTAGTTTAGGGTTTAGGTTTTAGGGTTTTATAGTTTAGGGTTTAGAGTTTTAAGGTTTAGGGTTTAGGGCTTAGGGTTAGGGTTAGGGTTAGGGTTTAGGGTTAGTTTAGGGTTTATGGTTTAGGGGTTAAGGTTTAAGGTTTAGGGTTTAAGGTTGTAAGTTTAGGGTTTAGGGTTTTTTTTTAAATTAAGTAAGCCAATAGGTTTAGGTTAATTTAGTTTATTTTGTATTCATTTTTATTTATTTTTTTTAATTTTTATTTAAGTTTATTTTTTATTTATTTTAGTTTATTTATTTTAGGTTTATTTATTTTAGTTTAGGTTTTTTATTTTAGTTTATTTTTTTAGGTTTAGGTTTATGTTTATTTTTTAGTTTAGTTTTATTTTTATTTTATTTTTATGTTTATGTTTTTTATTTTTATTTTTTTGGTTTAAGTTTAGGTTTTAGTCTTTTATTTTAGGTTTATTTAGGTTTTTTTTAAGTTTAGTTTAGTTTATTTTAGTTTATTTTATTTTATTTAGTTTAGGGTTTAGGTTTAGGTTTTATTTATTTTAGTTTAAATTATTTTAGGTTAGGTTTATGTTTATTTTATTTTGTTTATTTTAGGTTTAGGTTTTTTTATTTATTTTTAGGTCTTATTTTTTGGTTTAGGTTTTTATTTAATTTTTATTTTATTTATGGTTTTGTGCCACCATCCTTCAAGATCTTTGATGGTAGTGGGAACCTAAGAAAACACATTCACAATTTAGAGTCAGCTATTATAACACAGGTGGCTACAAAACACATAGCATTTGATTGGATTGGTTACGGTTGGTGAAGTCTTTTCTGAGTTGGAGCACCACTTCATCAAGAGGTTTCTTTGGAGCTCAGCAGAGGGTGATTAGGCGACCTCATTATAGAAATAGAAACTCAGCGAGTCCCTGTTGACTACTTCTCGTGGCACAACAGCATGAAATATGAAACAAGCAGAACATCATGCCTTTGAGATTCTTCTCAAGAATATCCAATGGCCCCTTCTCATGCTTAGGGGTTACCATCAAAACATTAGAAATTCGATAAGGCTGCCTACAAGAGGAAGCAAATAGTTTCCCTTTCACCAATCATCTAGCTACAAAGGTGTTTGAGAAGCCAGGATAGTTGTGTGTGGATAGATGGAAGTAAGCAAAGTTTAGTATGAGAGACTACAGCTCAGCCTCCTTGGCCACCTCTTCTTCCACCTCACCATCATACAGGCCACCATAGCCATAATGACCATTTCCACCACCTATAGCCACGGTATTAATATCCATCACCAGGTAGCTACTTTCCACTTACTCTTGCCGATAGATTGAATAAGCCATATTCATTCAAGAGGGAGGAGGTTAGGAAAATATTTAAGAATCTCTTAAAGAAACCTAACTTTTAGTTACTAGAGCATGAGAGGCCGGAGGAAGTGGGCAAGAGCGATGATCCTAGCTATTGCCCCTACCACCGCATGTTAGGCCATGTCTTAGAAGATTGTATCACTTTTAAGGACTAGCAGGCACTATAAGTTATGAGCCATAGTTATCCCTAAGGAACACTTATTAGAACAACCATCCAGTTTTGTTAGAGTAATCCTTGGGGATACCTACGATCCTCTTAAGACCAAATAAAGTTAGGATATCTCCCTATCCCAAACCTCTAAGAAGATCATTTCTAAGATAAAGAAGCTTTCCTTGCAGGTGCTTGAGGTAGCTCAAACCTCCAACACCAAGGAAGGTTTGCCAGTTACAAAGGACAACTCAGGGAGGGTGTTAACTTAGCAATAGTAGTAGCAGGGATAGTCCAGTAGCCCTCCACCATTGTAGCTGCCACCTCTTCTGCTAGCTCCTCTTCCATTGGTAGGAGCATTGTATCTACAGATAAGGGAACTAAATCCCTTACTCTGCTTACTTTATTTGATTTCTATCATATACCTCCACCCAAAAATAAATTAATGAAGAAAACTAATTCTACTTATATATTGTCTACTTCTAATCCTCTCGATTTTTTTCCTATTGAAAGCTCTTTGAGTCTGAATAAAAATAATAACTTTTGTAATTCTGATCCATTTTTTTTGATTGAGTTATCCTCTGAATCAATCAGTTTTCTTGAGATTGAATTGGAGTCAAGACTTTGAGGATCCCATAAGAGAAGTGTAGGTATGCCCGATAAGAAGGTAAGACTTTCCACAAGCTCAACATTCCAAGAAGTCACTAAAGTCAACCTACATAGTGGCAAATTTTTACCTCCCAGGGTAACACCTCATGATAAGGGTAAGCAAGCCATTGGTTCTAGTAGCGGATAGCCCTCCATGGGATGCTCCACCCATGGATATACTTGTGGAGGACCAAGCCAAAGTTGATTACAATATCCTAGCTCACCTTAGAAAGTTTCCAACTAAGTTAAGCATATATGACGCCCTTGTCTTATCCAAAGAGATGAGGGAATCTCTAATTAGGGCCTTACTTGATCTAGAGATATGCTTAGCTCAGCTGACCGCTACTAAAGAGGAGGCATGCCACTCGAAGGACATCTTAAGAGTTACATTCAGCGATGAAGACTTACTCCTAGGGATGACCGAGCACAAATGCCTCTTTACATTATAGTGGATGTTGGCAGATATAGTCTATCCAAAGTTTTGGTTGACCCGGGTGTATCAGTCAATAATATGTGTCTAAGAACCCTTGCCTACTTGAGGATCGACATCTCCAAACTCTAAAAAGAAAAGTTGATGTTAAGAGGATTCAATGAACAAGAAGGCCTTGTGGTTTTTATTTTAGATGTATGGGGGTACTTTTGAGGTACAACATTGAGGTATGATGTACTATCTCAAAAGATAGAAGCATCACCCTACAATGGACCTAATCATGTAATAAAGACTCCTAGGGCATCATGGGTCTTCGAATGTACTTGAGATTTTCCCCCTACTTTACATGGACTAATAAAGTAAGGTTTATATTAAACCAGGTTCTTAAGTTTCCTATGGACCTCCATAGTTAATTACATCTTGGGAAATAAAATTTTTTAAGAATACTCTCGATTAAAGTAGGCAATTATCATCTCCAAAGATTTTAAGGTTAGACTATTAAAGGATTGGTTGTATTTGGAAAATCAATTGGGAGAAGACTTATTTTTGGAATCCAAATGAAATAAGTAGGAAATGCTCATGATACTAGGAAATCTAGTGAACATTCCAATCTATCTATGGTTGGGCTTTATAATTTTGAAGTTGAGGAGATTTATATGTTTTGAGTTGAAAATTAATTAAATTACTAGATTATAATCCACCAACACAAGGTTGTGGGAATGCCTAAGAGGTGAAGATTTATGCTGTAGCCTAAATGAAATAGCTACCTCGGATCCTAAATCTAGGGAGCTTTAGTACGAGCTAAAGCACGACCTAAATCTAAGCAATAGGTGGACCTAAATTGTCTGACTTTTAGACTTTTAACCGCCTGGAGTAGCCACCAGTTAACACCTCCTATTATTTTAAAACCATGTAGTTTGGTCTTATGAATTGCATGATAACTAGGGTAGTTATTTAATTAGAAAGAGACTAAAGTACTAAATAAATTCCCTAAGAGACTAGAGCATGAGTGGTATAAGCATATGACTTAATCTATAGATGAAACATCTTTTCAAATTTTATTTCAATTTAGACACATCATTTTGACAGAGGCTTTAGGATTTCTTATGCCTAAATGCTTGATGAAATTGGTTATGGGTCAAGTCAGCTAGAAGAAGGTGTTCTCCACCATGAGGGATGCCTTCACAGGTCAAGCATTCCTTTATTATACAAGAATAGAGATCCTTCTTGTTCAAGAGAGAAAGAATATGCATGCATGATGTGAAACATACAACCAAACAACTAAGGGGTTGCAAAATCTTTTAATTATTTTATTCATGTCCTAGGTTTTATGATGAGGTTATGAGTTGTTTAAAATTTAGTTATAAGTTATTAGTTGGGTACAAAAGTTATTTTTATTCTAAGAGCCTATCATATCCAAGCCACATTAAAGCATCAATTATTTAAGAAACCATGAAAATCATGCTATCCTAATGCACAATGTAAACATAACAAATAATTATATAAACTATCATAAAAGAATAAAAGGCCTGTGATCGGTATCCGTACAAGAGAAAAGATGAGTAGCGAGCTCTACCCTTATACAACCTAGAATATGAAAGAATAATTATAATTGTATTAAATGTTATGTGGGTTTTCTTCATATCTCCATTTTGATTTGGTTCCTTCTTTGATTTGGATGGTGCTTGCTTCAAAGGCATCACGGCACCCAGGACAAAGCCTTCGGCCCTCTTCTAATCCCTCATAGCACTAACCCCAATTCCTATTGCAAAATTACATTTATGTGAGGAAGTAAATCTAACTACACCAAAATAGAGGTTAGCTAAATATAAATATAATCCCAAGTAGTTGTATTTATAATTTGGACTTAGCACCCTACATGGGTAACTAAGCCCACTATCTAACTTGGATTATGGTTAAATATTTAAGCAACCTACGAAGAGCATTCACATTTATTTTTTTAAGCATCCTTAAAGAATATGATTAGGCTAATATTTTCCTATCATCTAATCTATGAAGCATACACCCTAACATCTAATATAAAATAATACATTATAAAACAAACCATACAACACATCATGCACTGTCTTAACTTAGAGCTAGAAGTGGTGACTTAATGTGTGTATTAAGGCTTGTGTGGTAAGTCTTATTAGGCATTAGTGTTGTATTTTCTAAGTGTAGAAGGATTCAATTTAACATGAAAGGTTGATTTCACTTGAAGTAGTTTAATTGATTTAAGAATTTTAATTTGTTTTTTTTTTTTTGTTTCATTTGATACACTTAGCAACTAAGTGTTATAAAGAGAGGAAAAGAGGATTACCCTCTTTCATCCCTACCTTAAGTCACTTTCTAAAGTATATTAATTTGATTTAGTTCTCTTTAGTGAATGGCTTATTAAATGATTTAATTAATCCTAAGTTTAGGTTCACTTTAAATAATCCTATTCAAAATGAAAGGCATCTTAAGATTAATTTAATTGAATTACTATAACATGACATATATTAAATCATTCCATTCCATCACATGTAACATGCATATAATTTAATCCTAAGTGTATCTATACATGCGACATATTTTAGCACACTTAAATGTTGAATGCATGTATATGTTTAGAATTTATATTTTATTTGATTGAATCATTTGAACATATTAATTTAAAACTTTATCCAAAATCTTATGCAAATATGACATAAGAATGAAATTAAATAGGCATGTGTCGTTATTAAACCATGGAAGTGATGTTATCAAATGACCTCCTTGGAGCTAGCTAAAGCCTCATATTCTGGGATGTTCTATATACCCATTTTCATTCAAACATATGTAAATTGTATACATGAACATAAGAAGCAAGCTCTAAATCATATGGCTAATCAATTCAACTACTTAGTCAATTATGAATGCATGCAATTTTAATGTAAAATGGAATTTTTATTCGGTAATCAAATATACATATACATGTACAAAGATATAGGCAAGTAGGTGTAGTTGTTAAACCAGGGAAGTGAGGTAATCAAATAACCTCCTTGGGGCTAACTAAAGCCTTGTATTCACGGGATGTCTAGACTATATACTTGGTTTTCTTGGACACACATGGATGTATACATAAATGAGGGAAAGAAAACTATGCAAAGATTGTATATTTTTTGATTGAATCATTTATATGTATGAATTAAAGCTCTATCAAAATTCTAATGTTGAAATATATAAGAATGAAATCAAATGGGTACGTGACGTTGATAAACCAAGGAAGTGAGGTAATCAAGTGACCATCTTGGGGCTAACTAAAGCCTCGTTTTCTCGAAATGTCCAGACTATATACCCATTATCATTCAATCTTATATAAATGAACACATGAATAGAGGAAAGAGAACACAACATTCATACACTTAAGCTATAAGCACATGCATTTCTTAAGTATTTATAACTAGCATCATAACACATATTATTATACATTTATAAGCTTTTGAAAAATACATTTGGATTTAATAGTGATAATAACCATGCATATATTAAATTAAATCAACACATGCAAGATTACATAAAGGAAATCCATTTTATTTTACTTGATTTTGAAAAGATGGATGCATGAATTCAAATGACATACCAAATTTAACATGATTGGAAGAGGGTCAAATATAAGCATGTGATTCATTTAAACAAACTAGTTCTTAAGGATAATCAAATCAAATAAGATTATTTAAAGCAAACCAAAACTTCTTTATTAATTATGTTTTGGATTTGATTTGATTTAAAAGGAGAAGAGAAATCATCACTTGCTATTTTAAACCCATTTCCATATTAGTGATTTGATTTAATTTAAGGAAATGTAATTAAGTTGATTTTATGGGTCAATTAAGTTGAACCCTTAATTAGATGAATTAATTACCCCTTATGTCACCTTAAAGTAATTAACTAAGTAATTATGAGCCAACATGATATGCATGGAAAATAAACTTGCAATGATCCTAGGAAATAAAAGGGCCTAATGCAATTGTCATGATTAATATTTAATTAGATTAAGGGACTTAATTAATTACTCTTATTTTTCCCACATGTGGACTAACCATAATTTCATTAAACTCCTTAAGGTTATTAAACACCTAAAGATATACCCCATGATTTAATTAATTGTTGATTATGATTTCAATTTGATTAAGTGATTTAATTAATTAGTTAAATCTTAATTAATTTCATTTTAAAAAAGGGTGAAATGAACTTAGGGAATGGGTCCCAACCCTATTCCTTAGTTCACTTACTATTAAATGATGATTACTAAATTAATTAACCAATTTGTTACTGTTCATAGGATTAATTACTCATTAATTAACTTAAAAGAGTAGTTAATATTTAATTAGTTAATTTTCTAATTAAGTGAGCAATAAATCCCAATAAAATCATGGAGGTAGAGGTCATCCCATTAAATTATCCCACAAAATTTGGGATTAATTTCAAGTAATTAAGCTAATAAAATTTTTTAAACCTTAATTACTGTTCAAAATTAGTAAAGATAATTTTAATTAATTCTCCTTTGAAATACCTTTAAAATAAGTATTTATTTGCATTTTTATTTCTTTATCATTTTTATGATTTTTAGAAGTTTCAACCATTAAAAATGATTAATTAAGCCTAATTAAAGCCTAATCCTCTTGCATGATGCTAACATTGCACGCTTTATGGCACCAGGAGTTATTTAAAACTTATCGACTTCTACTACGTGGCGGTGGATGCTTTTCATCCATCCAATCTAAGATCAGGCTATGATTAATCCCTAGCTTAATGATTATCCGATCTAGTGGATCTTTCTCATGAATCATGAAAGCGGATGGTGCGGTAACACGTCATGCGGTGAGGGAGAATGGATCCATCATTGCTTACTTGATGAGCTTACGAGCTGGATCAACTCTAAAGGATCCAACACCTTCGACATCGGGGTGATCCACAATCAAGATCACATGAGATGCAAGTTTATTCAAAAGCTCCAACCCATTTTGCCTAAAGATTAATTTTGGAAGCATACCTTGTAGAGCTCAAGGCGCAGCTTGAATGATTGAGGAAGCTTCATCTAGTGGAGATGAAGCTCTGAGTAAAATTGGATCAATTCCTTAACATTCACTTAAGGCCATGAATGATGATTTGGAGCTCATCTTTGATCAAGTCCCACCAAAACTTGGAAATCTTGGGAGATGGTTTGTTCTTTTGAGGCCTAGGGAAGGTGCATGCAAAGTTAATTTGAGTTTGATGGAGAAATGGAGAATTAAAAGTGTGTCTATTTTGAGATGGATGGGAATGGCATTTTATGATTGAGGAACAAACTTAAGAACTTAGGAATGGCTAACGGCTCATCTTGGGCTAGCTCGAGGAATGATTTTTGTGTGTTTGAGTGGAAATGAGGGTGTATACCCCTTCATCTTGATGGTGGGATCAGGTTTGTCTTGTAGTGGTCCATCTCAGGAGTCATGGGTGGCGAGTAGGAGGTGAGAGTTGGGGTGGTTGAAGGTGGAGGTGGCTTCAATGAGGAATCATGGGTGTCTATGGGTTTTCTAATGGAGGGTGAGGTGATTTTACCACCATGGGTCATGAGACCAACCACCCTTGGGTTAGGTTGCGTGTCTAGGTGCCTAGGTGGACTATTGGGAAAACCAAGAATAGAAATGACCACTTACATGGGTGATTTGTCTCATGTGATGCCTTTCACCCAATAATAGAATGATCATTTGGTATTGGATTTGATTTGGGAAAGTTTGAAATGAGCCAAAAGTGGGTTAGCCAAATTTTCAAGTCAATTGGAGTTGATTTGGTTAGGTTTGGCTCAATTTGACTCATTTAGATCAAACTGGATTAGGTTGGGTCAAGTTGACCAATTGGTCAAATTGTCAAACCAAAATTTGGTCAAGTCCATATGATCATTTGGATGTTTTTTCAATTGGTTTAGTTTAGCTTAGATTTGATTTTGGCTCATTTGAATTCATTTGGGTCAAATGGGTTAAGTTAACCAATTTGACCAAATTGGCCAAATTAATTGGGTTGGGTGTTTGTTTGGGTTTAGTTGACCAATGATTGTAGGCTTTGGTTTTAATTTTGGATTTGGTTTTTTTTGATTTGAACCTTTAGGTCAATTTAGTAGGTCAATTGAGTTCAATTAGGTCCAATCATGGCTTTGGTCAACAATCAATTTATATTGAACTTGAGCCATTGGTTGTAATCAATTTGGTTTATATTTTGATTTGACCCAATTTGGTCTTTTAGGTGAATTTGGGTCAACTTGGGTCAAGAGCCAATTGGGTTTGGATTGACTCAATTGAAGGTCAAGTCATATTCAAATATTGATTTAGATTTGGTATGAATCATTGGTTTCTTGGGATTTGGCTTAGGTTGGCTAGTTTGGGTTCATATGGGTTAAGGGTTGACTTGGTCAAATGACCAAGTTGACTTGGTTTGACAATTTGACAATTGATCAACCTAGGGTAATCAACAATGATGATGGAAGGTTTTGATAGTGGTTCAATCAAATTTGGGTAGGATTAGAACTTGGCTCAAATAGGTCAAATTGGCCCTCAAGTGGACCAATTGGGTTTAGTTGGCTTGATTTTGGGATAGGTTTGATTTAGTTGAGTTTATATATGGATTTGGGATTGATTTATAAATTCAATTACGATTGGGTTGGGTTCAAATGGGTTTTGGTTCATTTGAATATTTCAATCAAGGGTTAAGTTGGGTTTGACTTGGGTTAATTTTGGTTTGACTTGATGATTGTAGATTTCATTTATATTTGTGAATATGATTGAAGGTATGATTGATTCATGGGAAAATCAATTGGGTTTTGGAATTAAGAATTTGGCTAAGTCCATAGTTGGGTCATGTGGCTTAGGTTTGGATTTTGATTTGGTTGATTTAGTTTTGATGATTTAAATGTATATTTCATTTAAATTTGTGAAGATGATTGAAAATATTATTAATTTGTGAGAAAATCAATTGAGTTTGACTTGATTTGGATTAATATTTGGCTAAGTCCATGGGATAGGTCATATGGCTTAAGAAGGGTTTTGATTTAGTTTGATTTAGATTTAATCATTTCAATGTAGATTTGATTATATTTAGGAAAATGACTGAAGATATAAATTTAATGAGAAAATCAATTGATTATGGATTTATTTGGATTAAGATTGGCTAAGTCCATGAGATATCATATGGCTTAGGAAGGGTTTCAAGTTTGGATTTGATCATGGCTTCAATCATTTTGGTTTTGGAAATTTGGGTTTAGATTTAGATTTGGATTTGATGTTTGAATTGAACTTGAGGTTTGGTTTGAGAAGGTGAACATGGATTGGATTTGGGTTTATAAGGTAGGTGGATTATCATAATCCCTAAGGCATAACCTAATCCTATGGTTAACCCTTCTAAGTCTTTAGGCTTAGGTTAAGTGTTTACCTAATTGTTAGAAGTGTCTTATGACTAGAAAAGTCTTAGTGTTTAGAAGACTCTTAAGTCTATGATGGGAAGTTGAATCCGCACTCCAAAAGTGAGGTCAATAGGCCTTAGGCTCCATAGTGTTTCCCTTAGAGATAGATGATTGGAAGACCGAAGCCAAGTTCCACATTATAGACTCGAATACATCTTTCAATGCTTTGCTTGGGAGACCATGGATACATGAGAACAACATAGTTCCATCTACTCTACATCATGTATGATGTTTGTGAGAGGTGGGATTGTCTCTTATGTCAAAGGAGATCTCAAACCATTTACAATTCATGAGATCAACATATATGAGGATGCGATTACTACCTCCTTCAAAAATCAACAAGTCTATTCTCACAAACTTGACCAAAGTTTAAAAATAAAAGAAAAGAAAAAGAAAAGGAAAAAAGAAAAAAAAAAAGAAAAGAAAAGAAAAGAGAAAATGAACAAGAAAATAAAAGGGAGCGGAAATAGACTTGGAGGAGGAAGTGGAGCCTTACATTAAATTCCACTAACAGTTCATTAGTCCATTCAAACATATGGGTAGGCCACCTCCACAGTGAAGGAACAAGTTCAAAGGCGGTAGGGTGGAAAACCTCCTTATTGGCCACCGAATAGAAGATACGTCCTAGCTACTAAGAGTACACCTATTATCCATATAGACATAGAATCTAGTTCATAGGATGAGTTTTATATGGTTAGCACACCACCTTCACAGTAGATTCCCTTGGAGGTGACACTTGAGCGGATAGCGAAGAAGGCGGGCAAAGCAAATAAGTGTATCCAAGTCTAAATGTGAAACATTAGGCATCGGTTGGGAACCTTAGCTCCCACTTTCCTCTCAAAAGTTGAGGTTTTGGTAGTTAAGGAAGCCCTAATTCATCCATAGGTGTGAAGACTCAAAGGTTCTTTTTGGGAGCATCATCCTCAAGATATGAAGTTGATGTAGAACTTGAGGATGATTCATATAAAGATTTAATGGAATTACCTTTTGATTTGTACTTGCCTTGTGTTAATAATTTAGCAAAGAAAGGGTTAATCCCACATACTTGGTCAAAGCATATGTCAGACTACTTTGAAAGAATATGGAAGAACAAATGCAACAACTCTCAATCAAGACCAGAACTAGGATTGGTCAATGGTTCTATTCGATGATGGATTACTTAGTCATCACATCATTTGGAATATGTTCTTTTCAAATCACATTAACTCATATGAGAAGTGTGCTTAGAAACTTAGATGATCTAGATGATTTTGAAGTCAAAGATGCACCTTAATTTGAAGAAGAGATAGTCAACCATCGATGAGCAGGAAATCAAGGAACTAAAGAAGATCCATGCATACATCAATTTTTTTTTATTGAATGAAATTGTACTTAGTTAGGTATTGATTGAGTTTAAGGATTACTTTGGGCGGTGCTATTAAGAGATGCACGGATTGGCTCCACGTGGTCCATAAAAGCAATAGAGCCTACTACTAACTCTATCAAGCAAGCTTCTAGCATGATTAGACATAGAATAGTCATTTATGAGGTCAAAAAATTGATCGATGTTGGCTTCATTTGAAGAAAAAATACCTACACGTTGCTTAGTCATCCCAATTAAGAAAATAATGAAAAAAATTCACATATGCATCAATTTTAGGGACTTATATAAGGCATATCCAAAAGATGAATTTTCATTACTAATCCCAAGGCGATGGTTGACATTGCTTCATCTCGTCTTCTCTTTCATAGATGGCTTATCTAGATATAACCAAATAAAGATGGCCTCTAAAGATGAAAAAAACACTACTTTTAGAACCCTAATCAAAATCTATTATTATAATGTCATGCCTTTCAGCCTTAAAAATGCTGGTGCTACATAATAGTGGACTATGACTCAAATATTCAATGAACTTATTCATCATCATGTCGAGTGCTATGTCGATGATCTTGTGGTCAAAAGTAGAGTAAAGGAAGACCATCTCTTTGACTTGAGAGTATTTTTTGAACAGTTAAGATAATTAACCTCAAAATGAACCCCTAAAGTGTCTATTCGGAGTAGTTTTAGGGAAATTCCTTGGGTTTGTTGTCTACACTAGGAATCAAAATTGATCGGAGAAGATCAAGGTGATATTAGAAATACCACCCCTAAAATTTAACAAAACTCAGATCATTCTAAGGTGGTTATATTTAAGATGCTTTATATCCAACCTAATGGAAGATGTCACCATTCTCTACTTGTCAAAGAGGATGACAAGTTCAAGTGTGATGATAAGTGTGAGCATGCCTTCAAAGACTTCAAGCATTGATGATGCCAGTTCTAGCATATCCGGGCAAGTTGCTCATACTTTACACTGCTATGTTAGATGACTCCCTTGGTGCTTTGTTGGCCCAAGACAATAATGAAGGGAAGAAAATGCACTCTACCTCGAATCTAATCCCTGAGGCTAATCATCCACTCATTGAGAAGCATTGCCAAGCTTTAATCTTTGCATCCCAAAAGCTATAACACTAAATGCTTCATAAGGTAAATTTAATCTCTAGGATCAATCCACTCTGTATCTCATGTGATGGCCACCACTCTGGTATCACATTACCTTGTACTCATGTGGTGAAAGGACAAGTGCTAGTGGATTTCTTAGCAGCACACCCACTTCTTGCTGACTCTCCGCTTAGTGATTATCTCCCCGATGAAAAAATCATGAACTTAGGGGATACTAGCATTCATCACTAGGAGATGTAATTTGATGGTGCAGCTTTCTCTCAAAGAAGAGACGAACCATAATCTACTATTTCAGGAAAGGCAGGGGTAGGAATAGTTCTCTTAACTTCCATGATGTGATGAGATTCTCATATCATCATTTTCGGTACCAATAATGAGTTGAATATGAGGCTCGATTCTAGAGTTAGCCATTACTCTAAGCATCAAGAACATTAACATCTAATTATCAACCAAATCACTGGGTCCTATAAGGTTATAAAACAAGCTCCATCACTACCAAGTACACCATGAAGTTGTTGGCCAAAATCCTAGAGGTTACAATTTATAAGATTCCTGAGGAGAAAATCATAGTGTATGCTTTAGCTAAGCTTGCCAAGAGTTGACATGTCTGAGGATGAGTCCATATCAATAAAGTTCCAAAATAGACTAGTCTTATCCCTTTTGATATTAAACTCATCAAAAGTACTCTCTTGAAGGAGAGGTTGCCATTGCCAAGAAGGAGAGGAGTTAGATTGGAGAAAACCATTCATGGATTACATAAATAAAAGTAAACTACCTCAAGGGAAGTCCCAAGCCCATCAGATAAAGCAGAGAGCACTTCCCTACGCTCTTGTGGATGGTGCCTTATATCGGCGGTCTTTTGATCATATGTGGTTATGTTGTTTAGAATATGAAGCATAAGATGGTGATTGAGGTACACTCAAGATTATGTGGAGCCAATGTAGTCGAAGATGATAGCCAAAATTAGAGATTATGATACTGGTGATCGATGATCAAAGATTGTATGTATCTGCTAGCGAGGCCACCAATGTGAAATACATGGTGTAGTCTACACCAACCACCCAATATTCTACATCTACATTGGCCTCATGGCCATTTGTGTTGGGGTATCAACATAGTGGGTCCTTGAACCTCCTTCTTCCAAGGGTCATTGGTTCATCTTAGCTGTTACTAACTACTTTTCCAAATGGGTGAAGGTGATTTTGCTTAGAGAGGTCGTTCTATGTGCTCCAATTTTTTTAGTAACCATAATGTATATAGAGTGTCTCGATGAATTTTTTTATAATGCGCATTCAAGAGCATCTTATAACTTTGCACAGGGATACATCATAGATTGGAGATATTCTACCATCAACTACCTTATGCAAAATCTTATGTAAAATGATATAAGAATGAAATTAAATAGGCATGTGTATCAAACCATGGAAGTGATGTAATCAAATGACCTCCTTGGGTAGCTAAAGCTTGATATTCTCGGATGTTAGACAATATATCCATTTTCATTCAAACATATGTAAATTCATATAGATGAACAAGCAAGCTCTAAATCATATGGCTAATCAATTCAACTACTTATTCAATTATGAATGCATGCAATTTTAATGTAAAATGGAATTTTTTTGAGAATCACATATACATATACATATACAAAGATATAGGCAAGTATGTGTAGTTCTTAAACCAGTGAAGTAAGGTAATCAAATAACCTCCTTGGGGCTAAGTAAAGCCTTGTATTCCCAGGATGTCTAGACTATATACTTGGTTTTCTTGGACACATGGATGTATACATAAATGAGGAAAGAAAACTATGCAAAGATTGTATATTTTTTGATTGAATCATTTATATGTATGAATTAAAGCTCTATCAAAATTCTAATGTTGAATTATATAAGAATAAAATCAAATTGGTGCGTGACATTGATAAACCAAGGAAGTGAGGTAATTAAGTGACCTTCTTGGGGCTAACTAAAAGTGTGTTCCGAGATGTCCATATATACCCATTATCATTCAATCTTATATAAATCATCACATGAATAAGGAAAGAGAACACAACATTCATACACTTAAGCTATAAGCACATGCATTTCTTATGTATTTATAAGCATCATAACACATATTATTATTCATTTATAAGCTTTTGAAAAATACATTTGGATTTACTAGTGATATTAGCCATGCATATATTAAATTAAATCAACACATGCAAGCTTACATAAAGGAAATCTATTTTATTTTACATGATTTTGAAAAGATGGATGCATGAATTCAAATGACATACCAAATTTAACATGATTGGAAGAGGGACATCAAATATGAGCATGTGATTCATTTAACCAAACTAGTTCTTAAGGATAATCAAATCAAATAAGATTATTTAAAGCAAACCAAAACTTTTTTTAATTATGTTTTGGATTTGATTTGATTTAAAGAGGAGAAGAGAAATGTAATTAAGTTGATTTTATGGGTCAAATAAGTTGAACCCTTAATTAGATGAATTAATTACCCTTACTTATGTCACCTTAAAGTAATTAACTAAGTAATTATGAGCCAACATGATTTGCATGGAAAATAAACTTGCAATAATCCTAGGAAATAAAAGGGGCCTAATGTAATTGGCTCATGATTAATATTTAATTAGATTAAGAGACTTAATTAATTACTCTTATAGTTTTCCCACACATGTGGACTAACCATAATTTCATTAAACTCCTTAAGGTTATTAAACACCTAAGATTTACCCCATGATTTAATTAATTAAGGTCGATGTGATTATGATTTCAATTTGATTAAGTGATTTAATTAATTAGTTAAATCTTAATTAATTTCATTTTAAAAAAGGGTGAAATGAACATAGGGAATGGGGTCCCAACCCTATTCCTTAGTTCACTTACTATTAAATAATGATTACTAAAATTAATTAACCAATTTATTACTGTTCATGGATTAATTACTCATTAATTAACTTAAAGAGTAGTTAAGGTTTAATTAGTAAATTTTCTAATTAACTTCGACAATAAATCCCAAGAAAATCATGGGAGGTATAGGTCATCCCATTAAATTCCACAAAATTTGGGATTAATTGCTCAAGTAATTAAGCTAATAAATTTTGCAATTAAACCTTAATTACTGTTCAAAATTAGTAAAGATAATTTTTAATTAATTCTCCTTTGAAATACCTTTAAAATAAGTATTTATTTGTATTTTTTTATTTCTTTATGATTTTTTATGATTTTTAGAAGTTTTAACCATTAAAAATGATTAATTAAGCATAATTAAAGCCTAATCCTTTGGTACATGTGTGACATTGCAGCTTTACGTGGCATGAGAGGTTATTTAAAACTTATCCATTTCGATTACTGCATTGGCGATGGATGCATTATCCACCATCCTAAGATCGACGGCTGATTAATCCCATAGCTTAATAGGATTAAATCGGTCGATCTAGTGGATCTACTCATGACCGTCCATTCCAATCATGTGGAATGGATGGTGTGTGATCTAACATCATGCGAGTGAGGGAGAATGGAGTCCATCCATCATTGCTCAGTTGATCTTAGCTTACCTAAGTTCGGATTAACTCCAAAAGGATCCAACACCTTCACAACATCGATCGGAGGTTATCCAACAGTCAAGATCACATGAGATTCAAGTTTTATTCAAAAAGCTCCAACCCATTTTTGCTTAAAGATTAATTTTAGAAGCATACCTAATCGGAGCTCAAGACCAGTGGCTTGAATGATTGAGGAAGCTTCATCTAGTGGAGATGAAGCTCTATTGAGTAGAAATTGGATTAATTCTTTGATGTTCGCTCATAAGGCCATGAATTTATGATTTGGAGCTTAGCTTTGATTGAAGTCCCACCACCGGTGCTTAGGAAGCTTGGGAGATGGTTTGTTCTTCCTCGATGAGGCCTAGGGAAGGTGCATACAAAGTTAATTTGAGTTTGATGGATAAATGGAGAAGTTAGTCAAAAAATTAGAGTGTCCTATTTTGAGATGAATGGGAATGGCATTTTATGATCAAGGAACAAACTTAAGAGCTTAGGGAATGGTTCTAACAGCTCATTTTGGGTAGCTAGGGCTATGAGGAATGATTTTTGTGTGTGTTTGAGTGGAAATGAGGGCGTGTATACCCCCTTTCATCTTAATCAGACTATGGGATTAGTTTATCTTGTAGTGGTCATCCGGCCATCTCAGGGAGTCATGGGTGGCAAGTAGGAGGTGAGTTGGCTCGACTTGGTTGGTTGAAGGTGTGGAGGTGGCTTCCAATGAGGAATCATGGGTGTCCTATGGGTTTCAAATGCTCAAATGGAGAGGGTGAGGTGATTTCACCTCCCATGGTCATATGACCCAACCTTATGTTAGGTTGGCGGTGTCCTAGGTGCCTAGGTGGACTATTGGAAGAACTAAGTGGCAAGAATAAATGACCACTTACATGGGTGATTTGCCTCATGTGATGCCTTTCACCCAATAATAGAATGATCATTTGGTATTCGATTTGATTTGGGTAGATTTGAAATGAGCCAAAAGTGGGTTAGCCCAAATTTCAAGTCAATTGGAGTTGTTTTGGTCAGGTTTGGCTCAATTTGACTCATTTTGATCAAATTGGGTTAGGTTGGGTCAAGTTGACCAATTGGTCAAATTATCAAAGAATGTCAAGTCCATATGAACATTTTGGATGTTTTGGTTCAATTGGTTTGGTTTAGTTTGGCTTAGATTTGATTTTTATTTGAATTCATTTGGTCAAATGGGTTAAGTTAACAATTTGACCAAATTGGAAAAAATTAGGTTGGGTGTTTGTTTGGGTTTAGTTGACCAATTGAAGATAATTGTAGGCTTTGGTTTCAATTAATTTGGATTTGGTTTTGATTTGGGCCAACTTGAACCTTTAGGTCAATTTGGGCTAAGTAAGTCAATTGGGTTCAATTAGGTCCAATCATGGCTTTGGTCAAGTTCAACAATCAATTTGTATTGAATTTGAGCCATTGGTTGTAATCAATTTGGTTTATATTTTGATTTGACCCAATTTGGTATTTTAGGTGAATTTGGGTCAACTTGGGTCAAGAGAGCCAATTGGGTTTAGTTTGACTCAATTGAAGGTCAAGTCATATTCAAATATTGATTTAGATTTGGTATGAATCATTGGTTTCTTGGGATTTGGCTTAGGTTGCAATTTAGCTAGTTTTGGTTCATATGGGTTAAGGGGTTGACTTGGTCAAATGACCATGTTGACTTGGTTTGACCCAATTTATGACAATTGATCAACTTAGGGTAATCAACAATCATGATGGGCAGTTTTGATAGGGCTGGTTCAATCAAATTTGGGTAGGATTAGA
Organism: Cymbidium sinense; assembly: GCA_021442155.1. Taxonomy (NCBI): domain Eukaryota; kingdom Viridiplantae; phylum Streptophyta; class Magnoliopsida; order Asparagales; family Orchidaceae; genus Cymbidium; species Cymbidium sinense. The sequence goes on along the minus strand of CM038214.1, from coordinate 351,649,656 downwards.
ATTTGGCTCAAATAGGTCGAATTGGCCACTTTAAGTCAAGTGGACCAATTGGGTTTAGTTAGCTTTATTTTGGGTTAGGTTTGATTTATTAGAGTTTATATATGGATTTGGGATTGATTTATAAATTCAATTGCAATTGGGTTGGGTTCAAATGGGTTTTGGTTCATTTGAATATTTCAAGTCAATAGGGTTAAGTTGGGTTTGACTTGGGCTAATTTTGGTTTGACTTGATGATTGTAGATTTCATTTATATTTGTGAATGTGATTGAAGGTATGATTGATTCATGGGAAAATCAATTGAATTTGGGTTTTGGAATTAAGGAATTTGGCTAAGTTCATGGAGTTGGGTCATGTGGCTTAGGTTTGGATTTTGATTTGGTTCGATTTAGTTTTGATGATTTAAATGTATATTTCATTTAAATTTATGAAGATGATTGAAAATATGATTGATTTGTGAGAAAATCAATTGAGTTTGACTTGGTTTGGATTAATATTTGGCTAAGTCAATGGGATAGGTCATATGGCTTAAGAAGAGTTTTGATTTAGTTTGATTTAGTTTTAATCATTTCAATGTAGATTTGATTTATATTTAGAAAGATGACTGAAAATATAAATTTAATATTGGAAAATCAATTGATTATGGATTTATTTGGATTAATATTGGCTAAGTCGATGAGATATGTCATATGGCTTAGGAAGGGTTTCAAGTTTGGATTTGATCATGGGCTTCAATCATTTGGTTTTGAAATTTGGGTTTAGATTTAGATTTAGATTTGATATTTGAATTGAACTTTAGGTTTGGTTTGCGAAGGTGAACATGGATTGGATTTGGGTTGTAAGGTAGGTGGATTATCATAATCCCTAAGGCATAACCTAATCCTATGGTTAACCCTTCTAAGTCTTTAGGCTTAGGTTAAGTGTTTACCTAATTGTTAGAAGTGTTGTATGACTAGAAAAGTCTAGTGTTTAGATGACTCTTAAGTCTATGATGATTAGTTGAATCCACACTCCAAAATTGAGGTCAATAGGCCTTACTCCATAGTGTTGCCCTTGGAGATAGATGATTGGAAGACCGACGCCAAGTTCCATATTATAGACTCAAATACATCTTTCAATGCATTGCTTGGGAGACCATGGATACATGAGAACAACATAGTTTCATTTGCTCTACATCTATGTATGAAGTTTGTGAGAGGTGAGATTGTCTACTGTGTTAAAGGAGATCTCAAGCCATTTATAATTCATGAGGTCAGCATATATGAGGATGCAGATTACTACCTCCTTCAAAAATCAACAAGTCTATTCTCACAAACTTGACCAAAGTTCAAAAATAAAAGAAAAGAAAAAGGAAAAGAAAGAGAAAGAAAGAAGAAAGAAAAGAAAATGAAAAGAAAATAAAGGGGATAGACTTGGAGGATGTGGAGCCTTACATTAAATTCCTCTCATAGTTCGTTACTCCATTCGAGCGTATGGGTAGGGCGACCTAATCTCCACCAGGCAGAGGAAGATGCCAGTTCAGAGGCAGTTTAGGGTGGAAAAACACCTTATTGGCCGCCCAATAAAAGATATGCCCTAGTTATAAGGAGTACACAAATTATCCTTATAGACTTAGAATCTAGTTCATAAGATGAGTCTTATATGGTTAGCACAAACTCTTCACGTGATAGATTCCCTTGGAGGTGACACTTGAGCGGATAAGAAGAGGCTCAAAGCAAAAACATAAGTGTATCCAAGTCTATATGTGAAACAGTTAGGCATCATTTGGGAACCTTATCTCTAACCCCTATTTCATCTCAAAAAGCTGAGGTTTTGGTAGTTAAGAAAACCCCTAATTCATCCACAGGTGTTAAGACTCAGAGGTTCTTTTTGGGAGCATCATCCTCAAGATATGAAGTTGATGTAGAACTTGAGGATGATTGATATAAAGATTTAATAGAATTACCTTTTGATTTGTACTTGCCTTGTGTTAATAATTTAGCAAAGAAAGGGTTAATCCCACATACTTGGTCAAAGCATTCGGACTACTTGAAAGAATATGGAAGAACAAATGCAAGCTCAATCAAGACTAGGATTTGGTACAGTGGTTCCATTCGATGATGAGGATTACTGCTTAGTCATCACCAATCATTTGGAATATAATATGTTCTTTTCAAATCACATTAACTCTTATGAGGAGTTGTGCTTAGAAAATTCAGATGATCTAGATGATTTTGAAGTCAAAGATGCACCGCCAGAGTTTAAAGAAGTGATCTAGTCAATCATCGACGAGCTCAAGGAAATCAAGCTAGGAACTGAAGAAGATCCATACATCAATTTTTTGCTGAATGAAATTGAAACTAATACTTAGTTAGACTATTGACTGAGTTTAAGGACTTCTTTGGATGGTACTATTAAGAGATGTCTGGATTGCTCCTGATGTAGTGGTCCATAAACTAGCAATAGAACCTACTACTAACTCTATCAAGCAAGCTTCTAGACACATGTGATTAGACATAGAACAACAGGTCATTTATGAGGTCAAGAAACTGATCGATGTTGTCTTCATTCGAGAAGAAAAATACCCTACTTGGTTGTGACATCATCCGGTTAAGAAAAATAATGACAAAATTCACATATGCATCAATTTTGGACTTAAATAAGGCGTTCAAAAGATGAATTTTCACCAATCCCAAGGTGGTAAACATTGCTTCATCTAATGCAGTCTTCTCTTTCATGGATGGCTCATCTGGATATAACCAAATAAAGATGGACCCTAAAGATGATAGAAATACTGCTTTTAGAACCCCAATCAAAATCCATTGTTATAATGTCATGCTTTTTAGCCTTAAAAATGCTGGTGCTACATAACAGTGGGCTATGACTCTAATCTTTGATGAACTTATTCATCATCATGTCGAGTGCTATATCGGTGATCTTGTGGTCAAAAGTAGAGTAAAGGAAGATCATCTCTATGACTTGAGAGTATTTTTTGAACATTTAAGATAATTTAACCTCAAAATGAACCCCTAAAGTGTGAATTTGGAGTAATTTTAGGGAAATTCCTTGGGATTTTTGTCCACATGAGGGAATCAAAATTGATCCAGAAGATCAAGGCGATATTAGAAATATCACCCCTAAAAATTTAATAAAACTCAGATCAATCTAAGGGTGATTGGCATATCTAAGATGCATTATATCCAACCTATTGAGAAGATGTCAGCCATTCTCAGTACTTGTCAAAGAGGACGACAAGTTCAAGTGGGATGATAAGTGTGAGCATGCCTTGAAGATTTTAAGCATTACCTGATGACACCACGGTTCTAGTAGCCCCTATCTCAGGCAAGTTGCTCATACTTTACACTACTATGTTAGATGACTCACTTGGTGCTTTGTTATCCCAAGCCAACAATGAAGGGAAGAAAAATGCACTCTACCTCAGACATCGTCTAATCCCTATGAGGCTAATCATCCACTCATTGAGAAGCATTGCCAAGCTTTAATCTTTGTATCCCAAAAGCTATAGCACTACATGCTTCTTCATAAGGTAAACTTAATCTCTAGGATCAATGCACTATGATATCTCATGGCACGACCGAAGCTATCCACTACAGTACACATTACCTTCATACCCCTCCATGTGGTGAAAGGACGAGCGCTAGTGGATTTCTTAGCGACACACCCACTTTTCTTGACTCTCCGCTTAGTGATTGTCTCCCCGATGAAAAAATCATGAACTTAGGGGATACTAGTATTCATCACTAAAGATGTAATTTGATGGTGCAGCTTTCTCTCAAAGAAGAGACGAATCACAATCTACTATTTCAGAAAAGGCAAGGGTAAGGATAGTTCTCTTAACTTTAGAACATAATGTGATGAGATTCTCATATCATCTATTCAAACCTTGTACCAACAATGAAGTTGAATATGAGGCTCTGATTGCCGGTCTAGAGTTAGCCATTACTCTAAGCATCAAGAACATCAACATCTAATTATTAACCAAATCGTTGGGTCCTATAAGGTTATAAAGCCCAAGCTCCATCACTACCATAAGTACACCATGAAGTTGTTGGCCTAAATCCTAGAGGTTACAATTTATAAGTTTCCTTGAGGAGAGAATGTCATAGGGTATGCTTTAGCCAAGCTTGCCAAGGATTTTCCATGTCTAGAGGATGAGTCCATATCAATAAAGGTCCAAAATAGACTAGTCTTATCCCTTATTGATTTTAAACTCATCAAAAAGTACTCTTTTGAAGGGGAGGTTGCCATTGCTAGGAAGGACGAGGAGTTAGATTGGAGGCAACCATTCATGGATTATATAAATAAAAATAAACTACCTCAAGAGAAGTCTCAAGCCCATAAGACGAAGCAGCAACACTTTCCTATGCTCTTGTGGATGGTGCCTTATACCGGTGGTCTTTCGATCATATGTGGTTATGTTGTTTAGACTAGCACGAAGCCCGTAAGATTGTGATTGAGGTACACTCAAGATTATGTGGAGCCAACCAATATGGTCCAAAGATGATAGCCAAAATCAAGAGACTATGATACTACTGGCGATCGATGATCAAAGATTATTTGTATACGGCTAGGCGAGGCCACCAATGTGAAATACATGATGTAGTCCTACAACCACCCAATATTCTACATCCTACATTGGCCTCATGGCCATTTGAGTGTTGGGGTACCGACATATTGGGTCCATTTGATCCTCCTTCTTCCAAGGGTCATCGGTTCATCTTAGCTGCTACTAACTACTTTTCCAAATGGTGAAGGTGATTTTGCTTGGAGAGGTCACAGCTCAGCATGTCCTCCAATATTTTAGTAACCATAATGTATATAGGTTTGGAGTGTCTCGATGAAATTTTTTTGATAATGGTACTGCATTCAAGAGCATCCAGATCAATAACTTTGCCTGGGGATACATCATAGATTGGAGATATTCTACCATCAACTACCTGAGGGTAAATAGCTTAGCAAAAGCCTTCAAAAAAACTCTCATCCAAATACTAAAGAAGACAGTCGACAACAACAAGTGATAATGGAATGTGCAGTTAGTTGAAGCCTTGTGGGCCTGCCGCACCACATATAAAACTCCAACTCAATTTACTCCTTTCTCCTTAGTGTATAGGTCTGAAGCCATTCTACCATCAGAAGTCCAACTCTCATCACTAAGGATAGCTGTAGGTAGCAAGATCACAAGAAGCGAGAATGCTAGGTTGTGATTAGAAGAGCTCGAAGGATTGGAGGAGAGACACCTATGGGCATGCCAAAACCTTAAGTTGTACAAAGCTAAAATGATTGAAGATAATAACAACCTAGAGCTTTTCAAGTATGAGAGGTTATTTTAGTTCTAAGGAGACTGATTGTTACCCATCATAAGATGGGAGGCAAGTTTGAACCCACATGGGAAGGACCTTTTACCATAAAGAAATCCTAATAAGTAGGATCTTATCTACTTATTAATCATAAGAGAGAATGCCCAATGCTTCCAATCAACAGGATCTTCTTAAAGAAATATTATAAATCATGTTATAAAATAATTATCATCAATGAAAATTCCATTTTGAATTCAATCTCTTCCATGTTGAAAGTATTCTTGTTTGCAAAGCTGTGATGATGTGTTTAGGGTAGGTGTAAGGAACACGGATGGCCTCCTGTCCTTCATCGACACAACACAAACTACATGAAAACATATAAAATAAACACATATATGTTGTCTCGGGCTACACATAGTTGAGATAACATGCTACCCTACTAGTGTGTCACCCTAGTGGTCTTCTTGCTCTAGAGGATGTAAGCCTGGTACACTTTCCTTCTTTACTTGGCCCCTGCACACCAGTCAGTGCCTTGTTAGTTTGGTAGGCTTTACTGCGTGGCCAGTAAGATGCCTCATGTTGGCTTCATTTAATAGAATGTGAGTCTACTATGATTTCTCCTTGGATTAGCCATTGTGCACTGACTGATCGAGTATATTTGAGGTTTATGATAAGTCCTAGCAACTCCTTCCCTCCTGACTGCTTCAAGTCAAGGTCCAGTCCTTCCTCGGGGCTCCTTACTTATTAGTCACTCTAGGTTAGATAGCATCTGTCCCGCTGATGATAGACTATCCCGATGGTCAATTCTGCTTGGAAAGTTATAAGCCTACATGCTTTCTTTCCAAGTTGATCATTGCACACGAGCTCCTTAGGTTTGTTGGTTGTCACTATGCTAACGGATACACCACTCATGTTGACAGATACACCTTAGGTTGGTTAGTTCTCGCACCTTAGGATACACCACTCATGGAAGATGTATGTCTGCTATGATTTCTCTTTGAGTTGGCCATCGTACACCTATAGGCTTTCTTTTCCAGGGCTTAGGATAATGCCCCTAGCAGCACCTCTCTTGTGGGCACTATATTTGGATCATGTCATTTGCAACCCCATTTAGACACTACCCGGGTTACTATCAGATTGGACAGTTCCCCTTTCCTAGTAACCACCCATATGGTTGGAGAATCCTTCCTATGGATGTGAAGATTCTCCCTTGGTCTAGTAAATCTGAGATAGGTCAAGGCCGACATAGCCCCTTCTCAGTGTGGTCTCTTACACACCAACAGGGTTCACATAAACATATAAACAAAATATATATTCACTTGTTGATTAGGAGGACACCCCTACTGGTACCATTTCCTAAGCAGGTATCCTACTTTTAGGATAGTTTCAGCAAAACTCCCTATAGAAATCACCTGACTACTATAGAGTTAATATACGTCCCCAGTGGAATTCACTCGTAGTCGCTCCTAAGTCAGGTTTGATTTGTTGTGCTAGCAACAGGTCAATCCAGGGGTTGTTCCCTACTTTAGAAGATGTAAGTTTGCTATGCCTTCTTCCTAGCATAGATGTTGCACACTAAAAGGAAACCCCTTAGGTTTGCTAGCTCTACCCCACAACTAGTAGACCATCCCATTGGATTTGTAAATCTGAGATATGATAAGTTTGATATAGCCCCATCTCCGTGGGTCCATTGTACATTGACATGGTCCATAAATTAAATCTGTCAAATTTAACCAAGCTCACATCCCCAATTGATATGCCCTCAATTCAAAAGCAAACTAAACCAAACAAACCATTTCAAATCACATAAAATTAAGATAAAATTAATCTTGACTTCTTTTGAGTTGACATAAGTCCCAGCCTCATTCACTCAGTAGTCGCCCAAGGTCAAGTTCAATTTGTTTTACAATTAGCAGGTCACCCCAGTGATTGTTCCTCTCTTTAGAAGATGTAAGTCTATTATGCCTTCTTCCTAGCATATCCATTACACACCAAAAGGCATTCCCTTAGGTTAGCTAGCTATATCCATGGAGACTATCCCTTTGGATTTGTAAAGCTAAGGTAGGTCATGGCTGACATAGCCCATTCTCAGTGGGTCCATCGCACACCGATAGGGTCCATACATTAATTTAGATTAAATTGAACCCATTATATCCCCAATGAGTTAAATCACACCACCCCCCTAATGAAACCTTAAATTGTATATAAATAAGTCAATAAAAAAATTAAATTCAAAACCAACCTCCCTAGTGGAGCCAAATTAAACCAACTCCCCTAGTAGAGTCTAAATTAAAGAAATCCAACCAAACTCTTATCCCTAGCGGATACATCCCCAAACAAATCTATGAAATCAAACTTAAATCTTAATCCCCAATGGATAGCCTGAACTTGCTTCCCTAGTGGAAGGTTCATATACCCGATCCTTAGCGGACTCGAGCCCATATCTCTAGCAGATATGCCTCCACATCAATTAGATCAAAATAAATTAAAGTTGATTTGATCTTAATCCCGGGTGGATTATAGATTCTTATCCCCAGCATATCTTCTTTACATAAATCATATAGTAAAATCAAATTCATACCTTATTCCAAGATTTTCTTCTTACCTCGACATAGACCCTCACATGTCTAATGCATGTGATCCCTAGCGGATCTCCCTCCATGTTTTTTGACATGGAATTCTCATCAAATCTTATTTCTTATCTTATGCACTTTAATACTTCAACCAAAAGCCTAATATATTCATTCAAATTACATCATCTTAACATTGTAATCAACATTTTATGATTTGTGATGCAAGCTCAAACTAACTATACAATATCATGCTAAACATATTATAGTATGAATTAACACACTATATTATATTATAATATATGATGTTATATTATAATTTGCTATAATATAATATATTATCTAACATTACACCTCATTAGAATCACTTAAAAGGAAGAAATAACAAAATTTTCTAAAAATATGAATAATGTTCATTTTGGATGTAAAATTGTTATTTTCTATTAGAAATGGTGCAAAATAGTATAATTTTTGTGTTTCTTCTTGGTGTGTGTCATGAATTTTGCCAAATTCTTCCATCTCAACCTTCAAATGAATATTTTGTGAGTTTTGACCCAATGTATTATAACAAAAGTAAAACATACTAAAATGTACAATAACATTAGTTAACACACCACCACATTCATCTATATGTGAAGTTATATTCTTATGTACATTATATTTTAACATGCTTTCATATAATATATTATCTTACATTACACCTTAAAATGAATCACTTTAAGCAAAAAATTTATAAAATTTGGTTGAAAAATGATCATTTATTTTGGATGCAAAATTCCATTCTTTTGATTAGATGACACACCATAGCACACCCCCAATGATGTTCCCTAAATCTTACCTTAAATTTTGCCAAATCCCATCATCTCAGCCTATAAATCAATATTTTTATGAATTATACCAGTACAAACACTACTACATCATAATATAATAAACTAAAATAAGCTAAATAATAAGTATTAATACATAATAGTATATTATAATGCATGATGATACACTATGTTATGGCATCCTATATTATAATACACTATAACATATTATATTATACTATATTGCATATCACATCAAAAGGGATTGCTTAAGATAAAAAATCATAAAATTAGTCTAAACAATAAAAATAATATATTTTAGTTGTATCACTTACATATTTTAAATTGAAATAATATATTATGATGCCATCTACCTATTATGAATTTGGCCAAATTCCACCATTTTAAAGTCTAAATCAACATTTTTTATAAATAATGCTAGTGTAGGCTCAACTGCATGATTGTAAAATACTAAAAGAATTTAAAATGTGTAGAATAATATATTATGATATATGATGCTATACTATGCTACAACATATAATATTTATTTTGAACATAAAATCTTACTTTTTAGACTACAAGTGGCGTAGCACACCTTTGGTATGACAACCTAATTCCCACATCAAATTTAACAAAATTCATCATCTAATTTATTAAATTAATATTTTTATGATTAATATTGATATAGACTATAGGGCACAATACAATAATATACTAAAACATTTCAAAACATCTTATAACATCCAAAAACACATCACTACATGCTCAAATATATGATGCTACATTATACTATAATATATGGTATTATAATATGATTTAAGATTAGGGTTTAGGGTATTCAAATCTCTAATAGTCAAGGGAAAGTCTCTTGAAGACATTTTCTTTAGCTACAATAATTATGTTAGGATTAGGTCATTCATTAGATCTACTCTGAATGACATCTTTATTCAAGGTTTAGGGTTATTTTAGGATTTAGGGTTCAGGATTTTGGGTTTATATTTTAAGGTTTAGGGTTGTAGGTTTTAGAGTTTATGGTTTATGGTTTTAGTGTTTAGGTTTAGGGTTATAGGTTTTAGGGTTTATGGTTTATGGTTTTAGGGTTTAGGGTTTCAGCTTTTAGTGTTTAGGGTTTAGGGTTTAGGGTTTAGTGTTTAGGGTTTAGGGTTTTTATGATTTAAGGTTTAAGGTTTAGGGTTTAGGGTTTAGGTTTTAGGTTTAGGGTTTAAGTTTTAATTTAGGGTTTAAGTTTTTTTTAATGAAGAACAAATTAAGATTTAGCATTTTTTCTTTTTGATTTTATCAACTAAGAAGCACCCTATGTTTCCTAAGACATAAGTGATGATATAGATAAAACATGAGCACCGATAGAGTAAATCAAAAACCCAAAATAAGTAGAACCATCTATCTTATAAATGCACTATTCCATAAGCGGTCGGATCAACCATTTTTAGTTTCTCCAATTCCATAAATCACCTCTCTCAGTAGCGGGATCGCCATCATATCCTTGATCTCTCCCTCGCCACAGCATGGATGTAACCTCACTCTCCCACCCACCACCACTTCTTCGACCACAACATCCATATCCCCCACCACCACTATGATAACCACCTCCTCCGCCTTTGCCTCCTCAGCCAGATCTAGACAGAACCAAGTTGATGGTGATGTAACTGCCATCAAGGTTATGCCCATTCTTAGGGTTTAGGGTTTAGGGTTTAGATTTTGGGGTTTAAGGTTTAGGGTTGTAGGTTTTAAGGTTTAGGGTTTAGGATTAGGCTTTAGGGTTTAGGGTTTAAATTTTGGGGTTTAAGGTTTAGGGTTATAGGTTTTAGGGTTTAGGGTTTAGGGTTTAGGGGTTAGGGTTCAGGGTTTTAGGGTTTAAGGTTTAGTGTTTATGGTTTAAGATTTTAGGATTTAGGGTTTAGGGTTTAGAGTTTAGGTTTTAGGGTTTAGGGTCTATGGTTTAAGGTTTAGGGTATAGGGTTTGAGAGTTTAGGGTTTAGGGTTTAGGGTTGTAGGTTTAGGGTTATAGGTTTTGGGTTTGGGGTTAGTTTTAGGGTTTAGTATTTAGGATTTAGGGTTTAGGGTTTTTTTTTTAAAATAAGTAAACTGATAGGTTTAGGTTTATTTAGTCTATTTTTTATTTATTTGAGTTTATTTTATTTTTTTTTTTATTTAGTTTAGTTTATTTATTTTATGTTTATTTATTTTAGTTTAGGTTTTCTTATTTTAATTTACTTTTTTAAGTTTAGGTTTATTTTTTAGTTGAGTTTTATTTTTACTTTTTTTTTAGGTTTTGGTTTTATTTATTTTTTTACCTGCAGGTTTAGGTTTTTATTTTATTTTTTTAGGTTTAGGTTTTAGGTTTTTATTTTAGGTTTATTTTGAGTTTTTATTTTTTTAGTTTAGGTTAGGGTTTATTTTAAGTTTTTTATTTTATTTTATTTAGTTTATGTTTAGGTTTTGATTTAGTTTATTTTAGGTTTAGGTTTATGTTTTATTTATTTTAGTTTAGGTTTAGGTTTATTTTATGTTTATTTTAGGTTTAGGTTTTTTGTGGTTTAGGGTTTAGGTTTTATTTGTTATTTATTTTTTGGCATTAATTTTAGGTTTATTTTTGGGTTTAGGTTTATTTAGTTTATTTTATTTAGGTATTTAATTTTATTTTAGGTTTTGTTTATTTTTAATTTAGTTTTTTTTTTATTTTTTTAGTTTAGTTTAGGTTTATTTATTTTATTTTAGTTTAGTTTTATTTTTATTTTATTTTCTTTAGGTTTAGGTTTAGGTTTATTTTGTTTTTTATTTTATTTTATTTTATTTTATTAATTTTATTTTTAGTTTAGTTTATTTATTTTTTATTTTGGTTTTTTATTTAGTATAAGTTTAGGTTTTTATTTTAGGTTTAGGGTTTAGGGTTAGTTTACGGTTTAGGGTTTAGGGTTTAGGGTCTAGGGTTTAGGATTTAGGGTTTAGGATTTAGGGATTAGGGTTTAGATTTTAGGTTTAGGGTTTAAGTTTTAGTTTTGGGTTTAAGGTTTTTTTTTAGCAGAGATTCAACATTTCTTCTTTTCAATTTCTAGTAGTATTAGTTTTTAAGACCTAGGACATAGTTGAAAATGAGTACCATAGAGAAAATCAAAATTTATCTATCTACTATAAAGCAGTTTTATAGTAGTCAGATGACCATTCTTATTTCTATTTTAACCAAGTTTGATCCACCATCATAGATCTCTTTATTACCAGGTGATGGGTGTAATTTTAGTTTAAAACCACTATTTACCTATATTGTTTATTTTATTTTGATAAGCTCCACCTTTATATTTAGATTGAGCCTAGTTTTGTTATTAGGTTTACCCATTTGTGTTTAGGTTAGTTTAGGGTTTAGTTAGTTTAATTAGGGATTTTAGTTTAGGGTTTATTTTTGGGTTTAGGTTTAGGGTTTAGGGTTTAGGGTTTTGGTTTATTGTTTTTTTTAGTTTAGGGTTTAGGGTTTAGGTTTATTTTAGGTTTATTTTATGATTAGGGTTTAGGGTTTAGGTTTATTAGGTTTAGGGTTTATGGTATTTTTAAAAAAATTAATTAGAGGTTAGGTTTATTTAGTTTATCTTTTATTTATTTTTATTTTTTTTTTATTTTACTTAGGTTTATTTTTTTATTTTATTTAGTATAGTTTATTTATTTTAGGTTTATTTATTTTAGTTTATTTTTTTTAGTTTAGGTTTATTTTTTATTAGTTTTTTTTTATTTTATTTTTTTTTTAGGTTTAGGTTTTAGGTTTTTTATTTTAGGTTTATTTTAGGTTTATTTTTTAGTTTTGGTTTAGGTTTTTTTAGCTTATTTTATTATTTTTTAGTTTAGGAGGTTTAGGTTTTATTTTATCTTAGTTTAGTTTATTTTAGTTTAGGTTTAGGTTTATTTTATTTTTATTTTAGTTTAGGTTTTTTTATAGTTTAGGGTTTAGGTTTATTTTTCTTTATTTTAGGTTTATTTTTATTTAGATTTTTTTAGTTTTATTTTATTTTATGTTAGGTTTATTATTTTATTTATTAGTTTTATTTTATTTATTTTATTTTAGGTTTATTTTATTTTTTTTAGTTTAGTTTAGGTTTTTATTTATTTTATTTTAGTTTATTTTTATTTTTATATTATTTTATTATTTTTAGGTTTAGTATAGGTTTATTTATTTTTTATTTTATTTTTTTTTTTTTTTAGTTTAGGTTTATTTATTTATCATTGGTTTTATTTAGTTTAGGTTTTAGATTTTAGGTTTAGGGTTTAGGGTTTATGATTTAGGTTATTTAGGTTTTAGGTTTAGGGTTTAGGGTTTTAGGGTTTAGAGTTTAGTTTAGGGTTTTAGTATTTAGGTTTAGGTTTAGGTTTAGGTTTAGGGTTTAGGTTTGTTTAGGTTTTAGGGTTTAAGTTTATTTTAGGTTTAGGGTTTAGGGTTTAGGGTTTAGGTTTAGGGTTTAGGGTTTAGGTTTCTTTTTTATGGTTTAAGTTTAGGGTTTAGTATTTTTTTTTTAGGTTTAGGTTTATTTAGTTTTATATTTATTTATTTTATTTTTTATTTTATTTAGATTAGTTTATTTTATTTTAGGTTTATTTATTTATTTAGTTTTTTTATTTTAGTTTATTATTTAGGTTTAGGTTTAGGTTTATTTAATTTTAGTTTAGTTTTATTTTTTTAATTTTTATTTTTGGTTTAGGTTTTATCTTTTATTTTTATTTGGTTTTATTTTATTATTTTAGGTTTACATTTTAAGTTTTATTTTAGGTTTATTTAGGTTTATTTTAGTTTTTATGTTTATTTTTTAGTTTATTTTATTTTATTTAGTTTAGGTTTTAGTTTGGTTATTAGGTTTAGGGTTTAGGTTTAGGGTTTAGTTTAGGGTTTTAGGGTTTAGGGTTTTTTGGTTTGGGTTTAGGGTTTAGGGTTTAGCTTAGGTTTAGGGTTTTTTTAGGTTTTTTTAAAAAAAATTAAGTAGTAGGTCAGTTTATTTAGTTTTATTTTTTTTTTATTTTTTATAGTTTATTTGATTTTTTATTTTTAATTATGTTTATTTTTTATTTAGTTTGATTTACTTTAGGTTTATTTATTTTAGTTTTAGGTTAGGTTTATTTTTATTTGCATTTTATATTTATTTTATTTTAGGATTTTTTATTTTTTAGGTTTATTTTTATTTTATTTTTTAAGTTTAGTTTATAGGTTTATTTTAGGTTTATTTTTTTAGTTTATTTTTTAGTTTAGGTTTATGTTTTTCTTTAGTTTATTTTTTTTTATTTAGTTTAGGTTTGGATTAGGTTTAAGTTTATTTTATTTTAGGTTTTTGGTTTATGTTTTCTTAATTTATTTTTATTTTTTATTTTTTTATATTTAGGTTTTATTTAATTTTATTTTATTTTATTTTAGGTTTATTTTATTTTTTATTTTATTTTATTTATTTTATTTTAGGTTTTTTTTTTTAATTTTAGGTTTTATTTATTTATTGGTTTTGTTTAGGTTTTATTTATTTTATTTTTAGTTATTTTATTATTTTATTTTATTTTTAGGTTTAGGTTTAGGTTTTACTTTAGGTTTTTTTTTATTTATTTCTTTTAATTTATTTAGGTTTAAGTTTTTTTTATTATTATTATTATGTTTTTTTTATTTAGTTTAGGTTTAGGTTTTTTAGGTTTTTTTTTAGGGTTTAGGTTTAGGTTTAGGTTTAGTGGTTATTTTTAGTTTTTTTTTTAGGGTTTAGTTTAGTTTAGGTTTAGGTTTAGGTTTAGGTTTAGTTTTTTTATAAATTAAGTTTAGGTTTTAAGTTTATTATTTTTATTTTATATTTTATTTGGTTTATTTTTTATTTTAGGTTTAGGGTTTATTTAGTTTATATTTTTTATTTTAGGGTTATTATTTATTTATGATTTATGGTTTTAGATTTTTAGGTTTACTTATTTAGTTTAGCTTAGGTTTTAGTTTAGGTTTAGTAGTTTATTTTAGGTTTATTTTATAGTTTAGTTTAGGTTTTTTAGTTTAGATAAGTTTTAGGTTTAGGTTTAGGTTTAGTTTAGGTTTATTTAGTTTTAGGTTTAGTTTATTTTTTAGGTTTATTTTATTTAGGTTTAGGTTTAGGGTTTTTTTATTTGGGTTTAGGGTTTAGGTTTAAGTTTTATTTTATTTTTTTAGGTTTTTAGGTTTTTTATTAGTTTAGGTTTAAGTTTAATTTTATTTTGTTTTATTTTATTTTAGGTTTATTTTATTTATTTTGTTTAGTTTTATTTTATTTTGGTTTTATTTTAGGTTAATTTATTTTTAGTTTAGTTTAGGTTTATATTTATTTTTATTTTATTTTTTTTATTTAGTTTAGGTTTTGGTTTATTTTTTTAATTTATTTTTTTTTTATTTTTTATGAATTTATTTAGTTTAGTTTTGTTTTTTTATGTTTTCTTGTTTTATTTATTTAGTTTTTATTATTTTAGTTTAGTTATTTATTTTATTTTAATTTAGTTTATTTTATTTTATTTTCTTTTTTTAGGTTTAAGTTTAGTTTAATTTATTTATTTATTATTTATTTTTATTTATTTATTTTTTGTTTATTTTATTTATTTTATATTTAGTTTAGTTTAGGGTTTAGGTTTAGGGTTTAGGGTTTATGATTTTAGGGTTTAGGTTTAAGGTTAGATTTAGGTTTAGGGTTTAGTTTTTAGGTTTAGGGTTTAGGTTTATATTTAGATTTTAGGTTTAGGGTTTTGGGGTTTAGTGTTTATTTAAGGTTTAGTTTGTTTAGGTTTAGTTTAGGATTATTTATTTAATTTAGTTTGGGTTTAGGTTCTTTAGGTTTAGGTTTAGTTATTTGGATTTTATTTAGGGTTTAGTTTAGTTTAGGTTTAGGTTTTTATTATTTAGGTTTAGGTTTATAGTTTAGATTTAGGGTTTTTTAGTTATTTAGTTTAGTTTAGGTTAGGTTTAGATTATTTTAGGGATTAGTTTATTTAGTTTATTTTTAAATATTTTAGTATATTTATTTATTTTATTTTTTATTTAGTTAATTTTTTATTAGGGTTTTTTATTTTTTTTTTATTTATTTTAAGTTTAGGTTTAGGTTTAGTTTATTTTATTTATATTTATTTATTTTAGTTATTTTTAGTTTAGGTTTGGTTAGGTTTATTGTTTAGGTTTAGGGTTTAGTTTTTTTAGGTTTAGGTTTTTTTTAGGTTTAGTGTTTAGGTTTTAGTTTTAGGTTTAGGTTTAGGTTTAGGTTTTTTAGGGTTTTTTATATTTTAGGTTTAGGGTTTAGGGTTTTAGGTTTATTTAGGTTTTTAGGTTTAGGTTTAGTTTATTTTTATTTATTTAGGTTTAGGGTTTATTTATTTTTTTTATTAATTTTAGGGTTTAGGTTTTTTTATTTAGTTTAGTTTAGGTTTAGGTTTAGTTTATTTATTTATTTAGGGTTTATGGTTTTAGATTTTTTTATTTAGTTTTATTTTATTTTTTTTTTATTTAGGTTTATTTTATTTATATTTTATTATTTTATTTAGGTTTTTATTTTAGGTATTTTAATTTTTAATTTAGTTTGGGTTTTATTTATTTTATTTTAATTTATTTTTATTAGTTTATTTTATATCTTTTTTAGGTTTAAATTTAGGTTTTAGTTTAGGTTTTTATTTTATTTTATTTTTTATTTTTATTTAGGTTTATATTTTTTATTTTTTATTTTATTTATTTAGTTTAGGTTTTTTTTATTTTATGTTTTAGGTTTATTTTAGGTTTTAGTTTAGGGTTTAGGGTTTAGGGTTAGGGTTTAGGGTTTTAGGTTTAGGGTTTAGGGTTTAGGGTTTAGGATTTAGGGTTTAGCATTTAGGGTTTAGGGTTTAGGGTTTAGGTTTTGTTAAATTTTAATTAGTTTAAGTTTATTTAGTTTATTTTAGTTATTTTATTTATTTGATTTTTATTTTAATTTAGTTTTTATTTATTTAGGGTTTATTTTAGGTTTATATTTTATCATTTAGGTTAAGGTTTTAGGTTTAGGGTTTAGTTTATTTAGGTTTAGTTTAGTTTAGGGTTAGTTTAGGTTTAGGGTTTAGGATTAGGTTTAGGTTTAGATTTAATTTTAGGTTTAGGGTTTTAGGGTTTAATATTTTATTTTAGTTTTAGGTTTAAAATTTAGAGTTTAGTTTTGGGTTTTTTAAGTTTAGGGTTTAGGGTTTTGGGTTTATAGTTTAGGGTTTTAGGTTTATAGTTAGGTTATTTATTTAGATTTAGGGTTAGTATTTAGTTTAGGGTTTAGATTTTAGTGTTTAGGTTTAGTTTTTTTTAGGTTTAAGGTTTAGGTTTAGTTTATTATTTGGTTTAGGTTTAGGGTTTAGGTTTATAGACTTAGTTTAGGTTAGTTTATTTAGGTTTAGGTTTAGGTTTATTATTTTTAGGTTTAGGTTTTATTTTCTCTTTTATTTTATTTTATTTTAGGTTTATTTTAGGATTATTTAATTTTTATTTTACGTCTAATTTTTATTTTATTTTGGTTTTTCTATTCTTAGGTTTATTTTATTTTTTAATTTAGTTTAAGTTTTATTTTTTAATTTAATTTTATTAAGTTATATTATATTTAAGTTTAGGTTTAGGTTTTAGTTTAGGTTTTTATTTATATTTTTTATTTATTTTATTTAGGTTTAGGTTTTTTTAATTTTAATTATTTAGTTTAGTTTTAGGGTTTTATTTTAGGGTTTATGGTTTAGGGTTTAGGTTTATTTTGGGGTTTATGGTTTTAGGGTTAGGTTTATTTAGGGTTTATTTTAGGGTTATAGTTTTTTTATTTAGGGTTTAGGGTTTAGGATTTAGTTTATTTAGGATTTAGGTTTTAGGGTTTAGGGTTTAGTTTAGGGTTTAAGGTTTAAGGTTACTTATTTTAGTTTAGTTAGATTTTAGGTTTAGGTTTTAGGTTTAGGATTGGTGTTTTAGTTTAGAGATTATTTAGTTTATTTAAAATTTATTTTTTTTTTATTAGGTTTTAGGTTTTATATCCACTAGAGGTATTTAATTTAGTTTAGTTTAAGTTTAAGTTTAAGTTTAGGTTTAAATTTAAAGTTTAAGTTTAGGTATAAGGTTTAAGGTAATATTTTAGGGTTTAGGGTTTAGGTTTAGTGTTTAGGGTTTAGGGTTTAGTGTTTAGGCTTTAGGTTTAGGTTAGGGTTTAATTATAATGTTTAGTTTAGGTTTGGGTTTAGGTTTATAGTTTAAGGTTTAATGGTTTAGGGTTTAAACTTTAATGAGATTTATAGTTTAGGGTTTAGGGTTTAGTTGTAGAGATAGGGTTTTAGGGTTTTTTTTTTTTTAGGGAAACCCAAGAGGTATTTTATTGCCACAAAGAGGATTACAAAGGTCCTGAGATAAACTCATAACTCTCAGAGCTACAATCAAAGTAAATCCCCATCTAAGTACATCCAAGCAAAAAGACATTAAATTAATCAAAAGATACAAGTTGATTAACATAATAAACCAATGATTAGCCAATCTTTGGAGGATGTGAGAATGCATGATAATATGGAGCAAACCAAAGACAAGAGAAATCACACAAAAGAATATAATAGGAAGATTAGAAAGTTAAGGTAATAGACAAAAGGATAAATAATGAGAATGATAGTAAGAATTGTGATAGAAGCTCGGGCTCATTTACCATTAGCCAACAAATGAGGAGATAACACCATTGTTGATAGTCTTGTGAGCTTTATTACACCACTAAACAAAATCATCTAATAGAGAGGAAATTAGAGCAAGGATAAGGTGTCCCATTCAAGAAAAGTATCATCAATATAGTCACGACATGAGATAAACATAAGAGAATGAGCCATCTTTGCGAACCTCATGAAAGGCATATCAAGATAAGAAAAAGATCATATAATCCCTCCACAAGAAAACACAAGAGAGACAACTGCTGAAATCCTTCAATCAAGTCAATGAGCATAATTAACACCATCCCAAACATATGATATATATGAATCTTTCGGGCAGAAACCCCATTAATATCCATATCATTAATTTGGAAAAAACAATTGTAAGGAAAAGACATAGGCAAATGGGAAAAAACCTACCAAAAATAGCGAGAAGGACCAAAATCGATAATCAGTCAACAAACAACCAAAGAGAAAAGACAAAAAAGCGACAAATGTCGAATACCACCCATTGAGAATAAATAAGCATAAACAAAGAAGAGAGATGAACAAAGGCAACAACATGTAATGTAGATCACAATGTCGGAGATGAGCAGCGAGCATTAAAAAGCCAAGCAAAAGCATAATGGAACCCAAAGAAAAAATCAAGTGGATTCAAATGAGTATCAACATTAGAATCAGAAAATGTAAGGATGATAGCCAAGGCAAAAAGCCAAAGACAACATCCAAGATAGGAATAAGCAGTTGGCCATAAAACCTCTCAATCAGTAGACATTGCATTGTTAATAGAGATCATAAAATAGGAGTACAGGAGGCAACCAGGCAATGATCAACAAAACCATCGAGCATTAATGTCGAAGCGACTTGAACAGGACCACAAGTCCTACAACCAACAAAGATGGAGCCAACATAGGAGTCAAAAACTAAGATAGCAAATCTCAAGACATGAAACAACCAAGACAACAAAAACCATTAACTTGTCATAAAAACCCATCCAAGCGGTGCAATAGTTACAATTTAAGCGAAATAAGATGAAAAAAGCAGATAAAGTAAACCAATGAATTAGGATATGCATATAAAAACCAATAAGGGGTTCAAGCAAAATCCAAAACAATCAAAACTTCAATAGAGACTTGTTGAACAAAAAACCAAAACCCAGAAAGCATGTAGAGTATTAATCCAGTTCAACTAACAACCAAGGTAGTTAATACCAACAGAAATAATTAAGCTAGCAAGAAAATTCAAAACCCAACTTCAGTAGCAACTAAAATAGTAGGAATAGTAGAAGGTGGTAGATAGGAAGGGATGTAATGAATAGCTCCCCACCACAAGCCAATCGGTAGAGACATTCAAAGCAAATAGTTGAGCGTTGCTTAGTCACATTAATCCAATTCAATAATAACCGAGGTTGGCCAATAGCAATTATGCATATAAGATAAACCATTGATTAATTTCAAGCGAGAAAAGAAGAATGCTCTTCAAGATTTGCATGATCCATCATAGCATAGAGAGAAAAAGGGGAAGACCACATCAGATGATAGCAGTAGAAGAAAATAAAAGAAAAGAGGTAAACACAAGAAAAAAAAACCAAAAAAGAATGATGAAACCATTCTAGAGCGAAAATGAGACAAAAAATAAAATAAACTTTAGACAAGAGCGATAGTGCTTGACCAAAGACAATCTCGAAACATCACAGGATCTCACAGATAAACATATAATCAAGAAACTCCAAATCAAAAAATAAACATGCAAGAAGAAGCATAAAATGATAACCAAGAATATCAAAGTTCATACAATAATAAATTCGTTAGGGTGAGATTGACAACACATGAAACACAAAAAAATAACCATGGCGGTGGAAGAAAGGAAAGAAAACAAGATCTCACCAAGGGACCATGAATAGAAAATGGATTCCAAAAAACATCGAATGGGGTCCATTCTAGTATAGACAACATAAGAAGATAAAGATCAAAAGGCCAAAAGCCTCTTCATGCAAAAATAAAATAAGAGATAACTCCAGAAATAAAAGAAAAATGTCACTCAAAAGAGCAAAGAATATCGAGCGACAAGATCTAATAGGGAGATAGCGGCATGTCAAAAAACAAATCATTATCAATTTCAACAATAATAAATCATCAAAATAAATATTGCAACCATAGTGAACAATATACAATGCATAGAAACAACATAGATAACTAAGATAGCATAATATCTTTGAAAGCAGTGGGTTGCGATTAATGGTAGTAGCTAAACCCATCAAAATAAATATCTCCATCCAGCAATGTTTAAGCCCCCTAAGATTAGAAATGCAGCCAACAATGAGATTAAAATCCCAAATAGGATTTGTGGTATAAAACAAATAGCAGCTGACACATAGCTCAACATAATTCCAATGCAGAGTATCAGCATGCACATAGCTCATCAGTAGCCCTTTATCAGTGTAAATGCCAAAAGCAGAGAGCCTCCAAATGAAGGAGAAGCTATTAAAATACCAAATCATGACACAATGATCAAGACAACAAGTAGTATCCATGTGAAGCATCCACAAAAGGCACAAAAAGGAACAGAAAGCCAAAAAAAAGAAGCATACATATAGAAGAAGAATGGGTTAGATTAAGTTAGATAAGGAAACCGAATTGTCCAAGTTAACCAAGCAAGTGTTTGGGTAAGGTGAGTTGATCAAAGAAGATGATACCATGATCTAGCGAGTTGGCAAGGTAGTCGACAAGCATTTCCTTCACAAACATGAGTGATGTTAAAATTATTGGGAAAGAAGAGCTCTAGTTTGCTTGAGGAGGTAGTACAATTGATCTTGCTCATCTTGGTGGAAGTCAAAAGATCAATCATGAAACAACATCCACCTCAATCAAATATTGAGCCAACCATTTTGGAGGCAAATCTCAAGAGCTTTGAAGCGCCATAAGCTCGAAAATGGGGCGGCGGAAATAAGGGGATAAGCAAAAGCACATAGTACTATACCCTTAGAGTTCGAAAATGCCACCACACAACGAGCCATTATGAGAGGCGAGCCATCGTATTGATTTTAATAATATGGTCAAGTTTTTTCCAATACAATCTTGTCATTTTAGTGATGGTTGATCCGGTTAATGCCGGTTTATTGGCCACAAATTTACCTTTGAATTATGTAATGAATGAGATTGGCTTTAAACAAGTCACAATTTTTTTTTAGTTCTAGAATAATCCTCACGTGGTTCATAGGGATCCCATGGTGTTTTGCATCATTACGGTCCATCCATATGAACCAAAAAAGTGATAGCAATGATAACTTTAATGTGACCTTTAATAGTATTATCAAAATAGATTTCAAGAAGTTGATATAAAGTAAGAGAGCCATTGAAATTGACAGTGTTAAAAAGATCATCATACCAAATCCAAAGTTTAGAAGCAATGACCCCATTAACAAAACATGATTAACATTCTCAATATGGAAACAACATTGACATTTAGAGGGTAAATGGAACCCTTTACCCCACAACAAGGAATCAACAGGGATAAAATTTTTTAGAATATGCCAAGTAAGAACAGAATAAGAAGTAGGGATAGTGTTATTCCAAAGTTTGGAGAATACATAGGAGGAATCATGAGTATCTTTAATGTGGAGCCACACATTTTTGAGGTTGAAATCACCATTATGAGAGAGCTTAAAGAGAATCGATCTTGATTGTTTGAGTGATAGGAATAGTAGTAACCATATTCAAGAAAGTAAAGGGATAAAATCAACAAGCTACTATTGTTCCACTTATTGTTATGCAGAAAGAGTTTACTCTAATAGCGGAATGGTGGGTGGAAGTAAGTCATCAATGGATCCACATCCACTCAGTTATCTTGCCAAAAGAAAGGAGTTAATGCCCCAAAAATTAAGATCCCATTTGACGAACAAAGTCTTTTCCACGGAGAGTCACCAGCTTAAAGGGACAAATGAGGGGTGCTTACCACGGCAATATTTAGCGTCATGAAATTAGCCCAAAGACTATGATTACTCTAAAATTCCACCGAGTTTATAGGAAAAGGCATTGATAGCTTCTTTTATGGATTTACAACCAAGACCACCTTATCAAAAGTGCCACAACTTTTAAACCAAGAGGTCAGGCATTTTTTAGAGGTATTGGAGCCCAGAAAATTTATTTAGGAGGCGCTCAATTTGTTGTTGATAGAAATAAATTGACAATGGTTTGGATGAGATATAAAGGCATGGAATTAAGAGTGCTCTTAATCAAGGTTAGCCTACCACCAAAAGAGAGTAAATGAAATTCCCAAAATTTTATTAGAAATTTTGAATAAGGTCATCAAAAGATGAGATCTTTTTTGCCTTTAAAAGCGAACCCGAGATAATTAATGGGAAGTTGACTTTGCTTAAAATTAGTAATTATTTGATTTAGTATATTGGTAGGAATCTTAGCTGAGGGAATAAAACATCATTTTCTTTCATTAAGGAAGAGACCACTAACTTTGCCAAAATCATTTAAGAGATTCTTAATAGTTTTAACATGTTGAAGAGAGATTGCAGAAGATTATAAAATCATCGCAAAGCTAAGATGAAAGCAGGAAACCACCATGAGTTTTAAAAACCATGTTAGGTTTTAATGAAAAGATCATTGAGGCTCCTTGAAAGATATTCAATAGCAATGATAAAGAGAAGGAGAAAGAGGGTCACCTTGAGCAAACCATGGCTCAAGAAAGAAACCAAGGGACTCACCATTTAAGATAACAGAAAACCGGATGTTAGTGATACAACTTTTATAAGCGGATAAAATTATCAGAGAAACAAATGTAAGATTTGAAAGAGGAAATCCCATGAGAGGTTGTCAAAGGCTTTAGAGATGTCCAGTTTGAAAAAGCATATTACCTCCCTGGAAGAAACATCAATGTCATGAACTAGCTCTTGGCGAGAAGAATATTATCGATATGGCTCTATTTTAACAAAACCAGTTTGGTTAGGGAGATGATTTTTTTAGCGGGGGCTAATCCTATTATTAATTAATTTCAATGAGTTTTTTGGAAAAAGGTACAAAGACTAATAGGTCTAAAATCACCCCAAGATTGATTGATGGTTTTGGGAATAAGGATAGAAGTACTTGAAAAATATTTGGGAATAGAGCATATCAAAGAAATCAATAATATAACAAGATCAGATTTAATAAAGGCCAATCTTTGAAAGAAATGAGTCATAAAACCATCGAGGGGCCAACAAAATCGGTGTTCATGCTATTGAGTACTACTAATCTCGAGGGACATAGTGAGCAAATGGTTATCCTCATTGCTAATCATAGAAGAGATTAGATGGGTGTTGGAGGGTGTAATGAAGGATTAGAATTTAATAAATTTTGAAAGTGATGTATGACAAATCCTTAATTTCATTTGTTATATTATCCGACCATCATTAAAGTTCTTAATTTTCTTAATCGAGTTTAAAGCTTTTCGTTTATTGCAAATAGCATGGAAATACCTAGTGTTTTATCGCCATCAGCAATATGTTTGCTAGCGGCTTTTTGACGCCAATAGGTTTCCTCCATATTTTGGTAATTAATCAAACTATCTTTGGCAATGCTCAACTCATCAAGCTGGGATCGGTTAAGGCCTCTTCAAGAGAACAAACCACTTGTTCCATAGCTTTAAGATTGGTAAAAGATTTTTAAAAATATGCTTGTTCCACCAATTGAGGTTTTGTTTAAGCCTCTTGAGCTTAAGCCAAAGCGAATCATGCCTTTAAATTATCGGGTGAGCAGAGCCATCCAATTAGTGAAAACAACATTAGTGAAATCACCATGTTGGGTCCACATATTTTGGAATCTAAAGGTGAGGGAGTAGAAGGGTTAAGAGGAGTTTTGATAGAGATCAAAAGAGGAGCATGATCGACAAAGTTACGCTCAAATGCTCAGAAGTAAGAGGCCATTGATTGATCCAAAGAGAATTAAAGAGGGTCTATCAAGAGCCAAAGTCTAGAGTGCCATGTGTCAGACCGAAAACCAATGTCAATCAATTGTAGGATCATATTAGAGAAGTCTTCCATGGAATGGAGGTTAGGAGAACATCCTCCCCTCCGAAGAAGCAATGATAGTGTTGAAATCACCCCCAACCAACCAGGGAAGGTTAGCGAGGAGGCGGTTCTTAAGTGATTCCAAAGGATGTTCCTACGGCTCTATTACAAGAAGCATAGATAAAGGAACCAAAAAAAAACTCACCTAATGAGATTTTGACATTAACCAATTGATCAAGATCATCAATGATGGAAATGGTGATGGAATTATTCCAAAACACCAAATTTTATTATTAAGATTGAAGAAGAAATTTTGAAATCCAAGCGATCTAGCAACATGGACAATCTTGGAAGAGTTAAGCTCAATAATAACAAGTTTGATGTTATGAGGCGAGGAGCTCTAACACGGCTTGAGACGGGAGTGTCCACAACCCGGATATTCCAAATAAGAAAATTTATCATAATAAAAACCAAAAGAAAAGATAAAAGAAAATGAAAAAAAGGAAGAGAGGAGGACATAATTATTTGTGAGGTGTAAGAGAGAAGAATGTGTGGTTCTTAGTGAAGTTATTATTAGTCATTTGGCTTTATAAGATTTTTTTTAATAATAGTTTGGAAAGGTCTATCGAATCCAAAGTATCTCATCAGAAAGGATTGGTTTTGGTATCCGAATAGGGCGATGTATCAATGTTTTAGTAGTGGTGATTTCTCCTTCTTGATTATCGAGTTAGAATGAGAAATTTAGATACGAGTATCACTCAGAGAAGTAGAAGGAGCCTCTTGCCATTAATAGTACAAATAACATTTTCATTGCCATGATGCATATTGATTTTGTTTCTAGAAAGGATCATTATTTTGAGCTAATATAAGATTTCCATTGATTTTCATTAAGATTCAAATGAAGTAAAGGTTGTCATGAGAAGCCAAATTGCAAGTAGTGGTGCTAGGTAAGTTATCATTAGTTTACACACCTG
Source organism: Cymbidium sinense (assembly GCA_021442155.1). Classification (NCBI taxonomy): domain Eukaryota; kingdom Viridiplantae; phylum Streptophyta; class Magnoliopsida; order Asparagales; family Orchidaceae; genus Cymbidium; species Cymbidium sinense. Next base: position 351,624,366 of record CM038214.1, on the reverse strand, counting down.
GTAGTATTTATACCAATCGAATGTTTTCATTAGACAAATCGGTAGATAAAGGGGTAGGTGTAGGAGGATGAATTCCATTATTAGTGGCTTTAGGCACATAAAACTTATTGGTTTTCCAGTTCAGAGGTATTATTATCCTGATATATTCTTTTTTAAGGTTAGGGTAACATAAAGCATTAGGTGTGATCATGGCCATGGATCTTATTAGAGCAAAAGATAGGAAATTTTCAAATCCAACTTTCTGATTATATCCAAATTTTTTCGAACCAATCCAAACTTCTTTGGGGTATTTTTTTGGTAATGTTGATCTCAACCAAGATGCGTGCAACAGATGGTAGATCTAGCGGTGTGCTTGATCAATTTGAAGGGATCTACCAGAAAAAATAAAACAAAACTTGGTGAGTAACATAGTGAATTCTCATGTTGGGAAAGCAAGCCATAAAGGAACAATAGGGATTCCTCTTTGACATCAAAAGGGTGACCATTTCAAAGCACATTTGACAATTATACAGAATAGGAGTGACAAGCAAAGACACGAGAATAATCTAAATCATTTGATAATTAAATGAGGATATGTCGAGGATCAATCAATAGTGAAGACTCCCAAAGCTATGGAAGAAAGATCGGATATTATCTAGAGTAGCAGAGAATTTACCAACCAAAGAGAACTCAAAAGGCTTTTCTCCATCTAGTAGACATGTGAAAATCCATGAAAAGATGTTGAAATTAAGTTGGCATTAGAGCTAGGGATCTTACCGAAAGAGCATCCTTAAAGGACTTGATAGCGGCGCGTGCGGTTTAATAGATCAAAGTACCTTTAGGTCGGAGGTTAAAGTCAGCATCAGACGAGTTGTTGCTGAGAGCGATCTCGATGAATGATCCAGTGAGAATCACATATGCAACCAGAAGCACAAACAAGTAATAAAAGCTGCGTGATCGTGGAAAATGCCAAATCTGAGAATTGCAGAACACAACACAAAATCGCTAGAGCCAAGGAGGAGTTTTGGTTAAGGTTTAGGTTTTGGGTGTTAGGGATTAGGGTTTAGTTGTTGGTTTAGTGTTTAGGCAGTTTAGGGTTTAAGGTTTAGGATTTAAGGTTTAGGGTTTAAGGTTTAGGGTTTAGGGTTTAAGGTTTAGGGCTTTTATTTAGGTTTTACTTTATTTTATTTTAGGTTTATTTTATTTTTATTTTACAATTATTTTTTATTTTATTTAGGTTTTCTATTCTTAGGATTATTTTATTTTTTTAATTTAGTTTGGGTTTTATTTATTTTATTTTAGTTTATTTTTAATAGTTTATTTTATATCATTTTGAGGTTTAGGTTTAGGTTTTAGTTTAGGTTTTTATTTTATCTTATTTTTTATTTAATTTAGGTTTAGGTTTTATTTATTTATTTTATTTTTAGAATTTATTTAGTTTAGGTTTTGGTTTTTAGGTTTTTAAGGTTTTGGGTTTTGGGTTTTAGTGTTTAATGTTTTGGGGATTAGGGTTTAGGGTTTGATTTTATGATTTATGGTTTAGGGTTTAGTGTTTAGGATTTTTTTTGGGAAACCCCATATAGAGGGAATTTTTTGCCACAAAAAAGGGTTACAAGGTCCTTAAAGGGGATAAACTCCACAATTTGCTCAAAACAATCGACTAAGGTAAATCCATCTAAATACAACCAAAAGCAAAATAAAGAGTAAAAAGATATAAATTGATTAACAAGATAAACCAATGGAAGATTAGGGCAATCTTGGGATGAGAGTGCATGACACTATGGAGAAACCTACAAGAGAACAGAGAATTGCACTGCAATTGTAGAAAAAAAAAAGAAATTAGAGCAATTAAGGTAATAAGAGTGAAAAATGAAAGTAGCATAAACTGAAAAAGATAATAAGGAAGTGTGATAGAGAAGGCTCGCTCAGTCCAAGTTAAGCAAATATGAGCATACTTTAGGGTTATATCACAAGAGCTACTACCAAAAGGGTGAAATCATTCGACCATCATAGCCAACAAACCTATATAGCAACCATTTGTTGAAAGTCTTTTGAGCCTTAGTACACAAACCAAAGAAAAGCCCTATCTTGAATAGAAAGCGAAAGAGTAGAATGGGTAAGGGATCCCATGCAGTAAATGTCATCATATTAGGCACCATGTCATGAAAATCCCAACACAAATGAAAGTGAACCATCATTGTGAGGTCTACCATATTTTAATCGTCCAAGGGTTTAATTAGATCGACATGAAGACCCACCAGAGAAATAATAGAAAAGGCCAGAGGTAAGAAGCATAAAGACCAATAGAAAGACTACAAATCCGAGGCAAATAAAATAGCATGGAATTAACCCCATCCCAAACATATGGGACAAATATTAAACAAAGCAGTTAGTAGCAGGGCATATTCCTAGAAAAGAAGTGCAATGAAAGAATGCAATCGAAGTTAACAACCTCTGTGTTATAGAAGTTAGTAACCAGCAAGTGTAAGGCAAGACATCATATCCCAAGCCCAAATTACCACAGGAATTGCAGTAGTCTATCAGAGAGGAGATGGGAATGCAACAACAGATTAGATGAACCATAAGGCATAGGTAATAAGCTACTCCCCACCTTAAATAACTCCAAGTAAAGACAATCAGAGACAATCCATTAGCTTGCGGCGACAAACTCGGTAATCTAATTAGCCAAAGACGATAGCGACAAGGCGCCATAAATCCACTCATTCGTAAATAATGCATAGGTTAAAATCAAATTAGGCAAAAGCATAATCTGATCACAAATCTAAGAACCAAGAGGAAGAAAATAGCAAGTGGGTTAGATCTCAAACATGGTGTTGATGTCGTGGCGGTTGTATTAGTAAAACATTGAGAAAAGCAATAGGCAACAAACCAACAAGATAGCTTCTGGACATAGGACGAAAATCCAATAGCTAACAATGAAAACAACAATACAATTATTGCACCCACCATATGGTAAGCCAGTGGAAAGTAGAGATGCAAAAAAGAAATAAAAGGGATTCAAAAGATAGTCAACATTGAAATCCTTCAAGGTAAGATGAACAGGCTTGCAGCTAAACCAAAATCCTCAGGAAAAGCAAACTGGAAAGAAATCATAAAGTAAGACCAATCTTGCAAATAGATAAAAAAATAACCAAAAAATTATAGTTTCTCTCCTGACAAGTTGGGAAGATGGGGTTAGCAAAATCAATCAGCAAAACAACTCCAAAAGCACCTGCAGCAAGACACTGTAGTAGCTTCTTTGGGCATAAAACCAATGATTTACAAACAACCAAGAAAAAAAATAGTAAGTTGGCCATAAAACCACCCATTCAAAAATAGACAATGCATAAATTGGTAGATAATGAAGTGGTCTAGCCAAGTCTAGAACCAAGATGGAACAAATAATAGCATTTTAGATAGGCCTCAAACATGTGATGATCAGTTGAAGCCCTATTGAAAATAACAATAATAAAGGCTCAAAACCTCAAAAGAGTCCCTATGATAAGATCCCAAAAACCTAAAAGCTTGTTGAGCATTAATCTAGTTGACCAACAACCAAGACCTACCAAAGATGGCCAAAATCCACCCATTCGAGTACATAGGTTAATATCCAATTAGGCAATAGCATAATCACAGTGATCTGCACAATTCTAACAGAACCAATAAGAAAAAAATAGCAGTAGATTTAGTAGACTTCAAACATCAATGCACTGGTTGCTAACGCAAAATGGTGGGGCAACAAAAGTAAAACCAATCTGAAACAATCGAAAAACAAGGTAACAAATACCCATACAAAGGCACTGTTAGATAATGGACATAATAGCCAACAAATAAATAAAACAACACTACAATTATTAAACCAACCATAAGATAAGCCAAAAAATAACTGTGGGGCAACATAGCCACATAAAGGGTTCAAAAGTAAACAATCAATGAAATCCTTCAAGACAAAGGAGAAGCGAGTTAGCACCATCCTAAAAAAATAGGGAAATCATTAAGTAAGTCCAATCCCGCAAAGAGATAATAATAATAACAAGGGTATTGCAGTTTCTCTCTTACAGGTTGGGAGATGAGGTTAGCAAATACATTCACAAAATAACCCCAAGCACTTATAGGACAAAAGGCCCGAAATCCAACATACAATTAAACCATAAGAAAAAGTAAAAAATAATGGTACAACATGTTATAAAGTGGTCCAAAGGAAAGCCATCTTTAAGATCCATCAAGACACATAATATCGACCCCATTTAAGGTTGGGAAGTTAAACCAACAGATGTCACGAGATCATCAAATAAGCAAGGGGTATCGGATGCATCAAATAAATTCCAATGAACATCAACACATTACGGTGAACAACGTAGTAAGCAATTAAATCTAGGGTAATTAAATGAATAGCAAGGGATATCAAAAAGATGCATCAGCAAATTCCCAAGAAATAGCAACACTAAATAGAAAATGATCATGCATTTAATCAGGTAATATAGTAGATCAATCCAATAGGTTGAATTAATTTTTGAGATAAGGGAGTTTAGTATTGTCCATATTCACCAATCGAGACAAATGTTTAGGAAGGGTAAGTTGATCAAAGAATTTTATACCATCCAATCTAACACCCAGATTGGCAAGGTAATCATCACATGCATTACCCTCATGCCATACATGAGAGATTTTAAAATTGAGTTGAGAAAGGAGAGCTCTAGTCTGCTTGAGAAGATAGTACAATTCTGCACTGCCCCATTTTGGTGGAAGTCAAAAGATTAATCATCAGCAGGGCATCACCTCAATCCAAATATTGAGCCAACCTTTTTGAAGGAAAATCTCAAGAGCTTTGTACCGCCATTTGCTCGAAAAGGAAGCAGTAGTATTAAGGGGTAAGCAAAAGCACATAAGACTTTACCTTTATGGTTTCTAAAATGCCACCACAGAAGGATTTTGAGACGAGCCATCAGTGTTAATTTTAATAGTATTAACATGAGGTTTTACCCAATAAACAATCTTGTCATCTTTACAGTTGGCTTGATCCAGCAAGTTAAAACCTAGTTTATTGGCCACAAATTTACAACTTTTGAATTTTTTGTAGTTAATTAAATTGGCATTGAACAAGTCATGATTTTTGTTTTTAATTCTAGAAATTATCCTCATGTGGTTCATAGGAATCCCATGATGTTTTGCATCATTTCTGTCCATCCTTATGAACCAAATAAGAGTGATAGCAGTTATGACTTTAATGTGACCTTTAGTAGTGTTATCAAAATAAACTTCAAGAAGCTGGTATAAAGTAAAGGAGCCATTGAATTTGACAACATTAAAGAGATTATCATACCAAATCCAAAGTTTGGAAGCAATGGCTCCGTTAACAAAAAACATGATTTACATTCTCAATGTGAAAGAAGTAGTGTCATTTTAAAGGTAAGTGAAAACCTTTTCTCCACATCAAGGAGTCAATTAGGATAATGGTTTACAAAATACACCAAGTAAGAATAGAAAAAGAAGTAGGAATAGTGTTATTCCAAAGTTTGAAAAACATATTGGAAAAATCATGAGTTTCTTTAATATGAATCCAAATAATTTTAAAGTTGAAATCACCATTTTTAGAAAGCTTAAAAAGGATCTGATCATGATTGTTAGGCATGATAGGAATAGTAGTAAGCTTGTTTAAAAGAGGAAGGAATATAATCGTCTTACTATTGTTCAACATATTACGCGAAAGAGTTCACTTTAATAGAAACAGTGGAATGGGTAGAAAGTAAATCATCAATGAACCCACCTCGAGTCCAGTTATCTTGCCAAAAGAAAGAGGTGCTAGAGTTAATCCCCCAAGAAATTAATGATTCAACATCCCATTTGATGGAACAAAGTCTTTTCCAAAGGAGAGTCTCCTTTATAGGGGCAAATGAGAGGGTGCTTACCACAGTAGTATTTGATCATATGAAATTAGCCCAAAGACTATTGTTACTCTAAAATTCCACCAAAGTTTATAAGAAAAGCGGTGCTTCCTTAATGGCTTACATCCAAGACCACCTTCAACAAGAGTGCCACACTTTATACCAAGAGGTCTAGTGCATTCTTTTAGAGGAATTGTTAGAACCCCAGAAAAATTTGTTAAGGAGATGCTAAATTCTAATGGTAGAATTGGTGGCCAATGGTTTGAATGAGATATAAAGGCATGGAGTTAAGGGTGCTCTTAATCAAAGTGAGCCTACCACCAAATGAGAGTAAATAAAATTCCCAAGCGAAATTTTATTAGAGATTTTTTTGAATTAACTCATCAAAAAGATGAGATCTTTTCTAATCTTTAAAAAGCGGAGCACCAAGATATTTAATAGGAAGTTGTTGTTGTTGGAAATTAGTAATTCTCAAGATTTGGTTGATCCTATTACTAGGAATTTTAGAGGAAGGAATGAAACAACTTTTCCATCATTAAGTAAAGACCACTTTCATTTATTTATTTAAAGATTCTTAATAGTTTTAATGTGAAGAATAGAGGCATTGCAAAAGATTATAAAGTCATCGAAAACTAAGATGAGATGGAAGACCACCTTGAGTTCTAAAAAATATGCTAGGTTATTATAGAAAAGATCATTCAGCTCCTCAAAATATATTCAACAATAATAAAAAAGAGGGTGAAAGGGGATCACCTGTCTCAAACCATGCATCGAAGGGAAAAAACCAAGGGACTCACCATTCATGATTGGAGAATCAAACATTGGTAATACAATTTTTGATGAGGATAAAATTATCAGAAAATCTAAGCAAATGAAGAATTTGAAAGAAGAAATCCCAAGAGAGGTTGTCAAAAGCTTTAGAGATGTCCAGTTTGAAAAGGATGTTGCCACCTCTGATAGGAATGTTACTGTCATGAATCAGCTCTTGGGCTAGAAGTATGTTATCAGATATAGTTCTACCTTTAACGAAGCTAGTTTGGTTGGGGTAAATAATTTTAGACAGCAGTGGACTAATTCTATTAGCAATTAATTTAGAAATGAGTTTATGAAAGAAGGTGCAAAGGCTGATAGGTCTAAAATCTCCCCAAGATTCAGGATTATTAATTTTGAGAATGAGAATAATGGAAGTGCTAGAAAATATCTAGGTAAGGGGTTTCCATCAAAAAAATCAACAACAGCATCAACAAGGTCAGACTTAATAATAGGCCACAATCTTTAAAGAACGTCATAGCCTTGAGGGGACAACAGAATCGTGTTCATGCTATTGAGAATACTACCAATCTCAATTTTGTAAAAAGCAAGTGGTTATCATCATTAGTAATCATTGAGGAATCAGTGTGTGTTGGAGGGCTTCTAAGGAAGGGTTGTTGTTTAATAAGTTTAAAATATTGTATGACAAAATCTTTAATATCATTATTATCGCTGATCCATGCGTTATCATTTTGATTTTTTTAATAGAGTTTAAGGCTTTCTTTTTTTTGAAAAGAGCATGGAAATACCTTGTATTTCTATCACCATCAGTAATATGTTTGCTAGCGGCCTTTTTTTTACCTAGTAGGTTTCCATCATGTTCTGATAATTAATCAAGTTATCTTTAGCTGCATTCAACTCCTCAAGCTTAGTAGAATCAGTCAAAATAGCATCTTCAAGAGAACAAACTAATTGCTCCATATTTTTGAGATTGACAAAAAGATTTTTAAAATGATGCTTGTTCCACCAATTTAGGTTTTATTTAAGCCTTTTAAGCTTAAGCCAAAGTCAAATCATGCCTTTAATAGAATTATCCGGATGAATAGGGGCCATCCAATTAATGGAAACAACATTTATGAAATCACTATGTTGGATCCACATATTTTGGAATCTAAAAGAAGTAGGGGAGGATAGTCTACTGGAAGGATTTTGATAGAAATCAGAAGCGGAGCATGGTCAGATAGAGTTCTACTCAAATGTTCAATAGAAGTAAGGGGTCATTGATTGATCCAAAAGAATTAAAGAGGGTCCTATCAAGCCAGTCTAGAGTTATGGGATGTATAGTCGCAAAAGCCAATATCAATCGATTGCAATCAAGGATCATATTAGAAAAATCTTCTATGGAATGAATGTTAGGAGAGCAACCTCCCCTTCTTTCTGAAGAAGCAAGAATAGTGTTGAAATCACCCCCAACCAACCAGGGTTTATTGATAGAGGAGGAAAAGGTTCTTAAGTTATCCCAAAGGATGTTCCTACCAGCTCTATTACAAGATGCATAAATAAAGGAACCAAGAAAAAAATTTACCCAATGAGATTTGAATATTAACCAATTATTGAAGATCATCAAGGATAGAGATGTTAAATTATTCCACCAAATTTTATTGTTAAAATTATGGAAGAAATTTTCAAAAGCCAAGCATTCTAGCAACATGGGTGATCTTAGAATAGTGTATGAATGGTTCTATAACAACAAGTAAGGCAATGTTATGAGTATTAAAAACTTCTAATATTACGATAATGAGAGTCCCAATACCCCAAACATTCCAAATAAGATTGATCATAATAAAATAGAAGAAAAGGAAAAGAGATAACTTAAAAAAATAAAAAAGCAAGAAGAATAGAACATGAAACTATTATTTATGGAAGTTAGAGAAGATCTAGTGGTTTTGGTGGAGCTATTAGTGAACATTCTAGCTTTAAGAGATTTTTTTTAATAATAGTTTGAAAAGGTCTATCTATGTCCAAAGTATCTCCATCCACGAGAGTGTGATTTATGATATTTAATAGGAGATCTATCAAAGCAATCTAATGGTAATTTCCTTCGAATTAAGTTGAGAAATTAGAGCATGTGCATCACTCTATAGAGTAGGAGAAGGAGAGGTTGTGAAGCCATTAATAGCACATATTTCATGCTCCATTTCAAAATTACCTTTCAGATTTTGTTCCATGACCAAAGGATCACCATTTTTTAGATTTTATTCTTTCATCAGATGAACAATTGTAGAATTTGTTTCAGATTTTGATCCAACTTTTTACCATTCAAATCACCACTAGGGTTCATATGAGTCTCGGGTTCACTAGTCCAAGAGGGGTAGATTAGACTGAGTCAAGGTATTGTCTTGAGGAGCCAAATTATTACAATTAGAAGCAATGTTAGGTAAGTTATCATTTCCCTCCTCAATCTCATAAGCATTATTTTTAACATGCTCAGATTGCTCTTCAATAGGCAAATCAGTAGATAATAAAAGCATAGGGGTAGGGGGATGAGTTACATTTTGAGTGACTTTAGGCACATAAGCAAATTTATTGATTTTTTCATTTGCTAGAGAGGGATTAAGATCTGACAATTTATTCTTTTTAAGATGAGGATGCAACACAAAGCATTCAGAATGATCATGACCATGAATCTTATAATGTGTGCAAAAAATAGGAAAATTTTCAAATTCCACTTTTTTATTAAACCAAATTTCTGAGTCATCCATACTTTAGGATACTTTTTTGGTAATATCCTCAACCAAAATATGAAATCAAGGCCGGATCTTGCAAATGGTCCATCAATTTGAAGAGGCCGACCAAAGAGAACACCAACCGCAAAGAGAACTTGATGTGTAACGTAGTGTATTCTCATATTAGGAAGAGCTAGCCATAAAGGAACAATTGGAGATTCCTCTTTTACATCAAAAAGATGAGACCATTTCAAAAGCCTCATTTGACAATTATACACAAACTAGAGCATGAGCAAAAACTCTTGAGTAATCTAAGTCATTAGAGAGTGAATAAGAATATGCCTAAGATCAATCAAACTGAGGAAAACCAAAGAGCTCTAGGCGAAAATATGATGATGTTATCGAGAGTTGGCCAACGAAGGAAAATTTACCAACTAAAGAGAATTCAAAGGCCGCCAACTTTACACATCCAGATCCGAGCACATAATAGTGCATCCCATAAAAGAGGTTGAGATCAAATTGACCGTAGCATTAGGGAAGATTTCTTACCGATAATGCATCCTGAAGGACTTAACAACGTGAGTAACGGATGATGTCGGATCCATAATAACTTGTAAATTAAGCCCTATTGATGCCTCCAAGTTCAAAAGCTCAGGAAAGCTCCTCCGCCATTGAAAGAGCAAAGGGAAACTCAGTAATCGAGACAAATAATCAAAAATTCGATGATCAAGATCTAAGAAAGGAAAATGAAAGGGAACACAAAATCAGAAACCAGCAGGGTTAGGTTTGGGTTTTGGGTTTAGTGTTTAGGGTTTAGGGTTTAGGGTTTAAGGTTTATGATTTAGGTTTAAGGTTTAGGTTTGTGGATTTTTAGTAGGTTTGTGGTTTTAAAAAATTAAGCAAACCAAGAGTTTAAGTTTGTTTATTTATTTAATTATTTTAATTTAATTTATTTTATTATTTTATTTAGGTTTATTTTATTTTAGTGGTAGGATTTAGGGTAAGTTGGGTTATACTTATGGTAGTTTTTAAAGTTTTTGTGGTTAAGTTTTAGTTTTAGTTTAGGTTTTATTTTATTAGTAGGTTTTAGGTTTAAGGCCAGATTCAGGTTTATTTTTTATATCTTTTATGGTTGGGTTAGGGTTTAATATTAGAGTAGTTTTAGGTTTGGTTTTTAGGTAGGTTTATTTTAGGGTTTTGGGGTTTGGGCTAGTTTGTGTGGGTTTAAATTAGTTTTATTTGGGGTTTGGGTTATTAGGGTAGGGTATGATTTTAGTGGTTTGGGTTTTTTGGCTGGTTTAGGGTTTAGGTTTAGGTGGGAGTAGGTAGGCTCAGTGTAGGGCCTAGAGTTTAGTTTAGGATTATAGGTATAGCATAAAAGGTTTTGGGTTTGGTTTATTTAGCTTTTATTTTATTTTAGTATTTTATTTTTATTTAACTTAGTTTTATTTTATTTATGTTTAATTTAGGTTTATTTTATTTTTTAATTTAGTTTAAGTTTATTTATTTATTTTTAGTTTATTTTATTTATTTATATTATTTATTTAAGTCATTTTAGTTTGGTTTATTATTTTATTATTTTATTTTAGGTTTAGGTTTTTTTTATTTTAGAACCCATTTATTTTAGGTCAGGTTTAGGTTTTTAGGGTTATTTAGTTTTATGGCCCAGTGGAAGATTTAGGTATACAGGGTCGCCCAGTGGCCCAGGGTAGTTTAGGTAAGGGTAACCCAGGGCCCAGGGCCCAGGTATTAGCCCAGGTTTGTGTGGGGGTGTGGCCCAGGATTTGGGCCCAGAAGGCCCATGGTAAGGCCCAGTGGATCAGGAAGGTATGGTCAGGCCCAGGTTTAGTAGTGATAGGGCCAGAGTGGGTTGGGGTTTTATATAGGGTAGTAAGATGGGTGGTGGAGTGGTTTAGGTCTTGGGGAGTGAGGTTTATGGAGTTTAGGGTTTAGTGGAGGATTTTATCTAGGGTTTAGGGAGGGTAGGGAGGTTTAGGTTAGGGGGTTGTGTTTTGTTTAGGTTTAGGGTTTGTAGTTTTTTTTTTAATAGAAAATAAATTCCAGATTGAACATTTCTTCTTTAAGATTTCATCAACCTAGTAACACGCCAAGTTTATAATGAAATAGCGACCACGATAAAAATGAGCACGATAGATAAATTAAAACCTTAGAAACTAGAAGTTCTACTATAAAGACACAGCCCATAACTTTAGGTTTTATTTTAAGGTTTATTTTTCACTTTAAGATTTTATTTAGTTTTAATTTTATTTTATTTTAGTTTATTTATTTTTTTTTTGTTTAGTTTATTTTATTTAGATTTTTATTCTTATGTTTATTTTTAGGTTTTTAAGTTTATATATTATTCTTTTATTTAATTAGTTTATTTTATTTTATTTTGGGTTTAGTTTAAGTTTAGTTTAGGTTCTTAGTTTTATTTATTTTTTATTTTATTATTTTATAGGTTTTAATTAGTTTAAGTTTAGGTTTTAGGTTGTGGTTTTTTTTATTAGGTCATAGTTTTATTTTTTATTTGGATTATAGGGCCTAAGAGTAGAGTTTAGGGTTAGGATAAGGCTAGAGTAGGGTATGGTTGGATTTAGGTTATTTAGGTAGGGTAGTTTTAATTTTAGGATTTAGGGTTTATTTTATTTTTTTTTAAATAAGGAGGTTTATATTTATTTTAGATTTTTATTTTAGTATTTTATTTTATTTTTATTGGTTTATTTTATTTATTTTATTTATTTTATTTAGTAATTATCATATTTTTTATTTTATTATTTTGTTTTTTACTTTTAGTTTAGTTTATTTTATTTTATATTATAGGTTTATTTAATTTAGGTTTTTTTATTATTTTATTTTGTTTAGGTTTATGTTTATTTTAGGTTTATTTTTAAGTTTATTTAGTTAGGTTTAAGTTTATTTTTAGTTTATTTTATTTTATTTAGTTTTGGGTTTAGTTTAGTTTATTATGTTTTTTTAATTATTTTATTTTAGGTTTAGGTTTATTTTATTTTACTTTAGTTATATTTTATTTTATTTTAGGTTTTATTTTTAGGTTTATTTTTTTTTAGGTTTTTTTATTTTATTTTATTTTATGTTTATTTTATTTTATTTATGTTTAGTTTATATTTTATTTATTTTTATTTTTAGTTTAGTTTAAGTTTTAATTATTTTATTTCATTTAGTTTTTTTTATTTTATTTTTATTTTAGGTTTAGTTGCTTAAAGTTTATTTTATTTCATTTTATTATTTTATTTTATTTTTTGAGTTTATTTTTTTTATTTTATTTATTTATTTTATTTATTTTTTGGGTTAAGGTAGAGGGTTTTGGGTTTATGATTAGGGTTAGTTTATGGTCAGATTTATTTAGGGTTTTATTTTAGTGGTTTGGGTTTTTCTTTGGTTTAGGTCAGTTAGTTTTTTAGTAGGTAGGGTTGTTTTTTAGGTTTTTTTATTTTAGTATAAGATTTGGGTTGATTATTTAGTTATTAGTAAGTCTGACATTTATAGAGTTTCAGTTCATTTATTTATTTGGTAGGAGATTTAGGGTTTTATCAGTGGAGTGGTTTAAGAAGGGAGATATTAGGTCAGTTGGTTTAGAGGTCAGATCAGTTTAAGGTAGCCCATAGTTTAGGCCCAGTGGTTATCAAGTGGGGCCTGGTTTCGTTTGGCCCAGGATTTGATTTTAGGTTTTGGGTCAGTTTAGTTTAGGATTGGGTAGTTTTGTTAGGTTTAGGATCATAGAGTGATTAGGCTCAGTGGTGGGGTTGGGTTTTAGGGCTCATTTTATTCATTAGGGTTTAGAGTAGAGCCTGAGTGTAAGAGTTAGGGTAAGGGCCCAGGATTTAGGGGTTTTTTAGGTCTTTGTTTATTTTATTTTATTAATTTGAGTTTTATTTATCTTAGTATTTATTTTAGTTAGATTTAGCTTTATGTATTTTTGGTTAGTTTTTATTTTATTATTTTAAGTTTTATTTTAGGTTTTAATTTATTTAGTTTAGGTTTTATTTTAGGTTTTTGGATTTATAGTTTAGCACAGGTTTATTTTAGTTTATTTATTTATTTAGTTTAGGGTAGGTATTTATTTTTGGTAGGTCATTTATTTAGTTTAGTTTATTTTATTTTGTATTTTAGTTTATGTTTAAGTTTAGTGTGTATTTTGCTTAGGTTTATTTTTGGTTTATTTTTTATTTAATTATTTTATTTATTTTAGGTTTATTTTATTTTATTTTACATTTAGTTTTATTTTATTTAGGTTTATTTGTTATTTATTTAGGTTTTATTTATTTTATTATACTAGTTTCATTTTTTTATTTTATGTTCTTTTAGTTTTAGGTTTTTGGTTGGTTTTATTTTATTTTTTTAGTTTGGTTTTTGGTTTTTATTTTAGTTTTTTTTAAGTTTTTTTTAAGTTTAAATTTAGGTTTTTTTAGTTTATTTTATTTTATTTAGTTTAGGGTTTAGGTTTAGTTTTATTTATTTTTGTTTAGTTTATTTTAATTTAAGTTTATGTTTATTTTATTTTGTTTATTTTAGGTTTAGGGTTTTTTTTTAGTTTAGGGTTTAGGTTTTATTTTTTTATTTTATTTTTATTTTTATTTAGGTTTAGGTTTTTATTTTATTTAGGTTTAGTTTTTTTCTAATAGAGAACAAATTAAGATTCAATATTTCTTCTTTTCGATATCATTAACCAAGTAGCACATTAAGTTTTCTAAGACACATGTGATGAGATAGATAAAAAATGAGCACGCATTGAGCAAATCAAAAACCTTATATAACTTGAACTATCTCTACTCTAAAAATACAATTCCATAAGTAGTGATTGATCAATTCTTCTTCAATTTCTCCGCCAATCAACTACGCCTCTCAGTAGCGTGATCCACCATCATAACCCGATCTCTCCGCCACAAGAACGGTTGTAACCTCTGCTGCTTCCGCCCATAACCACCACGCCACCACCTCCATATCCAAAGACCTCGAGATCCCCACCGCCACTCGATAAGCCACCTCTTTTTGAGCCATGTCAATTTGATGATAATAACAATGCTTGGATGTTCTAATGTATGTGTTTTAGATATATATTTAATTATATCTATCTCTATAATATGTTTGAGGAAGAATAAGAATGAAAGATTGATCAAAATGGATAATGTGAAGCTCAAGATACAATATTTTAGGCGATGTACATTTATAACTATCTTAAAAATTCATGAGTTCATTGACATTTATCAATTTTCTCACAACTTAATATATTTTTAATTTTATTTTAAATAATGATAATGAGGTTAATTTATATAAATCTCTATCTAATTAACATTCAATTATATGTTTCATACATAGCATTTGAATTATCAAAATAATAAATGATAATAAATTATGACTATTAAGTGTAATTAGTTTATATATTTAATATAATTAAAAATTTAAATTTAATTTTAAGGTTATATGATAACTAACATATGTATGATTATATATAAATTATATCATAATATTTAAATCTCATATTTCAAAATTAACAAAAATATATGGAATGTGGTATTTTAGCCAAAGTCATCTCATAATGAAGGAATTTATTTCTGATTTCATCTCCAACAGATTCCTTAGATTTTTTTCTTTAATTTGATAGGTTACATGACCCATGTTTGATTAAAATTGAATTTAATATGACTTTTCAAACATTAGATGATTTTAATAGTGATTGCATTTTATATGATTTTAATATTGATTGCATTTTATATGATTTGAATATACTAAGAGCCATATTTGATTATTTTTGACTTGCCCATGTGAATAGCCGAATTTTGGTTGTTTAAATTTAATATTTATTTAAATTAATTATATTTTTATTGAATATCAAATTATTTTATGATAAATTGATGTTAGAATAATATATTTTTTGAAATAATTCAAAATGATCTTCTTGCTTATAAATAGCCTCATTCTCTTCTAGAAAGCATTCCTTATTCAAATTCAAAATCCCTCTAGTAAATCTAAGAGAGAAAATTTCCTAGATTTTCCTTCCAAGTGTTCTCCAAATATTGCAAAATCAAATCCTTGATTTGGAAGCTTCAACATCTTCAACTAAGCAAGCTTTCTCAAATTACTTGAGTTTGTTTTCTTGATCTTAATCCCTTTTTAGTTGTTCATCTATTTATTCTTTCCAATTTATACTTTTTTGTGGATTAGTCTTTGGACATTAAAGTCTAAGTTTTTCACATCAAAGTTTCTTCAATCATTTTTTTGTGAAAAACTCTTGTGATAGTTTGTAGGATTTATTTCAACTTGTTAAAATTTTTATCTTCCTATAAATTTATTTTGGTTTCTTAAAATATTTCTTCATTAGTCTTATCAGAAAGATCATTTATTCTTAAATCTATTTTAGAAGTTTATTTTAGGCATTTTAAATTAATTTATTGTGCTGAAATTATTTTCATTGTTAGATCTCTCTTTTAATTAAAAGCTTACTATTTACTTAGATCTATCATATACTAATTTTATTTAAGTATTTTATGATCATTTGCATTAATTGAAAACATCTTTTTAATTAAAATAAGATAAATTATTCTTTGTTTAAATTTATTTTATTGTGCAAAAAAATATTGTGAATTTATTTTGAAATCATTTTTATATTAGTCTACAAATTGTAATAACATAAACATCTTATTAAGATCACTTTAAGATATTTATTTTATTATTTCTTATCAATATTAAGTGAGCATTTTATCTTGCCAAATTTTTAAGTTGTAAATTAATCATTTATAAGTTGTGAGATCACTTTTTGAATTGGATAGCTTGGTATATTTGTGAGAGAGATATTTTATCAAAATTATTATTTTGTATTTTTTTTTCATGCTGTAAAATTTATATTGGGGTTGTACTCACCCTTTGTAGGAGAGTACATATTGTTGTAGGGGTTATACTCACCCCATTATAGGAGAGTACTATTTGTGAGCTATTTTGCATTTAGTGGATTCCTTGCCAGGGGTGGCTAGGCGTGGACGTAGGCTGGTTTTGGGGTTTGGCCGAACCACGTAAAAATTGTGTGCCTATTGTCTTTCTTTACTTTACTGTACTTTTATTTTTGCTGCATTAAGAATTGTATCTTGTCATTATAAAATCAAATATTGATTTTCTACTAAAACTTAAATTTAAGATTTAACTTTTAAAATTTTTAATTCCCATTCATCATCTTGGGTGCTTTAGTGACTCATAATTGGTATCAAACCCCTGGCTCTTTTATTGGCTTAACATCCAAGAGTAGATCTTTTCACAATGGAATAAGGTTTCCAAAGGGTTCACTACAAGAGGGACAATCCACCATAGACCTCCACTTTAGATAGTGTACCATTTGATTATTGAAAAATAGAATTAGTACATTTTAAGATGTCAAGATGCGGCATGTGGTATATGTTGACACATCAATATCATACACCCATAAGTAAATGGAATTAAAGTAGAAAAACTTTTGAGGAATGGATTGTAAAAAGACAACTTGATGAAATAAATGCTATGGCTTGTAATACTTTACATTGTTTTATTACCTAATGATTACATGAAAATTTCTATGTTAAGTACAACAAAAGAAATATGGGTTAAACTCAATATAACTTATGAAGGAACTAGTGAAGTTAGAGATGCTCACATTAATAGACTTGTACATGAATATGAGTTATTTCATATGCCTCCTTCAATCTATTTATATGTATACTAGATTCATGAAAATAATTAGACATTGCATTTTTTTGGAAAACATTTAGAATCAAGACTTAGTCTATAAGATTCTTAGATGTTTTCCAAAAGAATGGGAAGCTAAAGTAATTTAAGTGAAGCTAAGGATTTATATATACTTAACCACTTGATCAACTTTTGGGTTCTTTGATAGTGATAATAGGTTATTGTTCAAAGGGATAAGATGGATAACTCAGCCAAAAGAGAGAAGGACAAAGGAAAAGCCATTACATTACAAGTTGATGATAGTGATCCTTAAGCTCGGATGGTGATAGTGATGAGGTGGTCATTCTATCCAAAAGGCTTGGGAACTTTCTAAGGAAGAAGAATCAAAGGTATAAAAAATTAAAAACTATAAATTTTGAACTAACAAATTTCATGCAGGTGAAGGGATCATTTGCTACCATTGTAAAAAGCCAAGACACATAAGAGGTGATTGTCCAAATCTTGCTGAATCAAAGAAGAAAGAGATTGATGTGGATAGAAGAAAAAATATGAAGGAGAAAAAGTACCACAAGAAGAAGAAGAAGGCTTTATTAATCCAGATTCAAATGAATCAAGTACTTGCTCATTCGATGAAGAGGTTAACATATGTCTTATGGAAAATGCAAAATCTGACTTAGATTATCGAGAGGTATGTAATGATATATCTTATGATGAATTAGATAATGCTTTTAATAATTAGTTATTTAATATAAAAAATTCTAAAAAATACAAAACCTTAGAAAAAAAACATAAAAATTTAGATATGCATTTTGTGATTTAAAAATGTATGTGATAATTTAAAAGTAAAATATTTATTCCTTATATGTAAACTTGAAAGAGAGAATATCTAATTAAAAGCAAGATTAGAATTATGTTTGAAATCACAAGTTCATTATAATGCTTCATCAAGTAAAACATTTAATAAAAATTATTTGCATCATACACATCCCACTCATATATCTTATAATTATTGTTTCATATGCAAACACTAATGTTTGGTGCAACTATTATGATAGAAAAGGGCATATTTCATTTTATTTCTATGTACATAAATTAGAAAACACTAAGCAATCATCTTATGTATAAAAAAGGAACAAGCACTACACACACACATGCAAGATATCTTGCTTCAAATTAAGAATGTGGACCCAAACATGTTTGGGATCCAAAAGTTAACATGTGATTTTCTTTTGTAAGAATGCCTTCAAAGCAAAATCAAAGAAGGTACTTGGACAGTGGATGCTCAAGACATATGACGGGAGATAAAGATAAATTCATAACTTTAGAATCAAGTGATGGAGGATTTGTTACATATGGAGATAATGCAAATGGAAAGATCATTGACATTGGTTATATTTGTAAGAATTCTATCACTTTAGATAAAGTTTTTCTAGTAGAAGGATTAAAACATAATTTAATTTCTATTAGTCAATTATGTGATAAAGGTTTGAATGTAGTATTTCATGCATCATATTGTATTATAAAAAATATTGAAAATGTTTTGTTAGTAGGACAAAGACATAAAAATATTTATGTCATTGATTTTGATAGCTTTCATTATGTGAATTTAAATTTACTTTATTTTAAAAGCACTCATGATGATATATGGGTATGGCAAAGGAGACTATGTCATATTAACATGCACACACTCAATAAAATTGATAAACTTGATTTAGTAGTTAGATTTCCTAAATTAAATTTTCATTCAAACTATGTTTGTGATGCATGTATTCATGGAAATCATTCTAGAAGCTCATTTACAAGTAAAAATATTATTTCGACTTCTAGACCTCTAGAATTGTTTCACATGGATTTATTTGGTCTAATTAGCACCACTAGGTTAGGTGGAAAAAATTATGGTTTTATGATTATTGATGATTTCTCTAGATATACTTGGGTTTTGTTTGTAACTTGCAAGGATGATGCTTTTGTTGTGTTTAGAAACTTTTCTAAACATATTCAAAGAGAACAAGGCCTTTTGATTAATAAGGTTCAAACTGATCATGGTGGCAAATTTGAAAATAAATTATTTGAGAATTATTGAGATGAACATGGGATTAGACATAATTTTTTTGCACATAGAACTCCCCAACAAAATGAAGTAGTAGAGAAAAAAATTAGAATATTAATTGAATTAAGTAGATTTATGCTTGATGAGTATAAATTGAAAAAATATTTTTTGGGCAGAAGCAATAAATACTGCATGTTATGTGATGAATAGGATCAATTTTAGACCAATTTTGAAGAAGACACCCTATGAATTATTTTTTGAAAAGAACCCTAAGATTGAACACTTTCATGTATTTGGATGTAAATGTTTTATTTTGAATAATGGAAAAGAGCATTTAGGTAAGTTTGATTACAAATCAGATGATGGTTTTTTCTTAGGATACTATCTTTTTAGTAGAGCTTATAGAGTTTTCAATAAAATAAAATCATTTATTTATTTATTTTATTTTTAGGTTTTATTTAGTTTAGGTTAAGATTTTTAGCTTTTTAGCATTTAGGGTTTAAGGTAACTTTATGGTTTAGGGTTTGGGGATTAGGATTTAGGGTTTAGGGTTTAGTGTTTAAGGTTTGGGGTTTAGGGTTTAGGATTTTGAGTTTAGGTTTTAGGGTTAGGGTTTAGCATTTAGGGTTTAGGGTTTAGAGTTTATAGGGTTTTGGGCTTAGGGATTTTTTAATAGAGAATGAATTCAGATTCAACATTTAATTTTTTTGATTTCATCAACAAAGTAAGCCACCATGTTTAATAAGACAAAAGTGATGACATGGATCAAAAATGAGCATTCATATAGCAAAAAACCCTAAATAATTAGAATCATCTTTAACATAAAGACATAGTTCCATAAGGAGTAGATCAGATCGACCATTCTTCAATTTCTCCAGTTTTTCTCATAACCACCCCGACCTCTCAAGTAGAGAGATCCATCATCATAACCCTGATCTCTCCCTCCGCCACCACCACGATTATAACCTCTGTCGCTCCTCCCGCCTCCATAACCACCACTGCTCCGACCACCACATCCATATCTACTAGCACCTCTAGATCCCCCACCACCATTGTGGTAATCACCGCCTCTGCCTTCACTTCCACCGCTAGATCTAGACTGAGGCTGGTTGATGGTGATGTTCTTACCATTAAGGTTCTACCCATTCTTATTGTTTAGGTTTAGGTTTAGGTTTATTAGGTTTTAAGGTTAAGATTTATTTTTTAATTAAGTAAATCGGTTCTACCCATTCTTATTTACGTTTAGGATTTGGGGTTTAGGGTTTAGGGTTTAGGGTTTAGGGTTAGGGTTTGTGATTTAGGGTTTAGGTTGTAGGTTTAGGGTTTAGGGTATAGGGTTTAGGGTTTAAGGTTTTTTTTTAATTAAGTAAATCGGTAGGTTTAGGTTTATTTAGTCTATTATGTTTTTTTATCTTAGTTTACTTTATTTTTAATTTATATTTAGGTTCACTTTTTATTTTTATTCAATTTAGTTTATTTATTTTAGATTTTTTATTTTAGTATATTTTTTAGGTTTAGGTTTATTTTTTAGTTGAGTTTTATTTTTATTTTATTTTTTAGGTTAATGTTTTATTTTTTATTTTTATGTTTATGTTTTGATTTTTATTTTATTTTTTAAAGGTTTAGGTTTTAGGTTAATTATAGGTTTATTTTTAAGTTTTAATTTTTAATTTAGGTTTAGGTTTATTTTTAGTTTATTTTATTTTATTTTATTTTATTTTTTGTTTAGGTTTTATTTATTTTAGTTTAGGTTAAGTTAGTTTAGGTTTATGTTTAATTTATTTTGTTTATTTTATATTTATTTTAGTTTTAGGGTTTTTTTAGTTTATGGTTTAGATTTTATTTTTTATTTATTTTAGGTTTATTTTCTATGTTTAGATTTTATTTCTTATTTTTTTTAGGTTTATTTTATTTTAATTTTACATTTATTTTTTTTATTTTATTTAGGTTTTTTATCTAAAGTTTATTTTATTATTTAGTTTAGTTTATTTTATTTATTTTATTTTATTTTACATTTTTTTCATTTTAAAGTTTAGGTTTAGGTTTTACTTTATTTCATTATTATTTATTTAGGTTTAGGTTTTAATCATCTTATTTAGGTTTATTTAGCCCAGTTTAGGTTTAAGGCCCAGGGTTGAGGGCCCAGAGCCCAGATCAGGGTGGGCTAGGGCCCAGGGTCAGTGGGGTCAGTGGCCCAAAGATCTGAGATTTTAACCCTGAGCCTGTTAGATTCTGGAGCCCAGGTCAGCCTGTGGCTCAGGTCAGCTCAGGATTTAGGGCCCAGGCCCAGGCCTGGTGGCCCAGTGCTCCAGGCCTTTTGGCTCATACCCCTGGATTCTGGCCTCAGGGCTCCGCCCAGGTTAGGGCCTGGCCTAGGGCCCAGGGTTTTAGGCCTGTGCCCAGTTTAGTTTTCAGGGTTGTGTCAGTTTAGAGCTCATGGTTTAGGGCCTAGGGTTTAGAGTCATGCCTTTAGGGTCATGTTTAGTGCTCTGTGTGGAGTTTATTTAAATTTATTTATCTTAGTTTATATCCCATTTATATTATTTTATTTTATTTAGTTTAGTTTATTTTATCTTATTTTATTTAGTTTAGAATTTTATCTAGTCTTTAGGTTTAAGTTTATTTTAGTTTAGTTTTTATTTATTTTACTTTTTATGTTTATTTTATTTTAGGTTTAGTGTAGGTTTTATTTTATTTTTAAGTTTAGGTTTTAGCTTTATTTTAAGTTTTTTTATTATTATTTAGGTTTAGATTTATTTTAGTTTATTTTATTTTATTTAATTTGGGATTTGTTTAGGTTTTATTTATTTTAGTTTAGTTTAGGTTTTTTTATTTTGTTTATTTTAGGTTTAGGTTTTTAGATAGGGTTTAGGTTTTATTTTTATTTATTTATAGTGTTTTTAGCTTTATTTTAAGGTTTAGTTTTTATTTAAATTTTATTTTATTTTAAGTTTTTTTTATTTATTAGTTTTATTTTATTTAGATTTTTATTTTTAGGTTTATTTTCTTGTTAGTTTAGTTTTATTTAATTTATTTTGTTTAGTTTTACTTTTATTTATTTTATTTCTAAGTTTAGGTTTAGTTTAGGTTTAGTTTAGCTGATTTATTTAAGTTTTATCTATTTTATTTATTTATTTAATTGGTTTAGGTTTTTTTATTTTATTTTAAATTTTATTTAATTTAGGTTTAGGTTTTTAGGTTTTTTTAGGGTTTAGTGGGAGGGTTTGTTGTTTTGGTTTAGGGTTATGGTTTAATTTAGGGTTTATTTTAGGTTAAGGATGACCAAATCTAATAAGATTATTTAAAGCAAACCAAAGATTCTTTTTTAATTAAGTTTTTGATTTGATTTGATTTAAAGAGGAAAAGAGAAATCATCACTTTCTGTTTTAAATCCATCCCATAATAGTTATTTGATTTAATTTAAGTATACATAATTAAGTTGATTTTATGGGTTAATTAAGTTGAACCCTTAATTAGATGAATTAATTACCTTACATGTCACCTTAAAGTAATTAACTAAGTATGAGCCAACATGATATGCATGGAAAATAAACTTGTAATGATCCTGAAATAAAAGGGGCATAATGCTTGGCTCATGATTAATAATTAGATTTTAATTTAATTAATTACTCTTATGGTTTTCCCAAACATGTGGACTAACCATAATTTCATTAAACTATTTTAGGTTATAAAACACATAAAGATCTACCCCATGATTTAATTAAGGTCTAATGTGATTATGATTTCAAATTGATTAAGTGATTTAATTAATTAGTTAAATCTTAATTAATTTCATTCTAAAAAAAGCGTGAAATGAACTTAGGGAAAGGGAGCCCAACCCTATTCCTTAGTTCACTTACTATTGAACAATGATTAATAAACTTAATTAACAAATTTATTACTGTTCATAGGATTAATTAATCATTAATTAACTTAAAAGAGTAGTTAAGGTTTAATTAGTCAATTCTCTTAATTAAGTGGGCAATAAACCCCAAGAAAATCATAGGAGGCATAGGTCATCCCATTAAATTAGCCCATATATTTTTGGGATTAATTGCTCAAGTAATTAAAGAGTAATTAAGCTAATTAATTTTCTAATTAAACCATACTTACTATTTAAAATTAGCTAAGATAAATTTTAATTAATTCTCCTATGAAATACCATTAAAATTAGTATTTATTTGCATTTTTCATTTTGCTATGATTATTTATAATTTTTAGCCATTATAAATGATTAATTAAGCCTAATTAAAGCCTAATCCTATTGGCATCACGTGGTGCGCTGACGTGACACACTTTCCACATAACACTGTGGGATTGGCTACTTAAAACTTACCCGACTCAGGGCTTACATGGGGACAGCAAACGTGCTTTCTCGTCTCACCATCCGATCTAAGATCAGATGGCTACAATTAATCCCACAGCTTAATAGGATTAAATTAGATCGTTCTAGCGAATCTAATCATTATCGTCCATTCCGATTGCACAGAATGGATGATGCGTGATCTAACACCATGCAAGTAAGGGAGAATGGAGTTTGTCTGGCATTGCTCACTTGATCCGAGCATACCTGAGCTAGGATCAACTCTAAAATGATCCCACACCTTCACGACATTGACCGAAGGGGATCCAACAGTCAAGGTCAAACGAGATGCAAGTTTTCTTCAAAAAGCTCCAACTTAATTTTGTCTAAGGATTAGTTGTGGAAGAATACCTTATCAGAGCTCAAGATCGGTGGCTCAAATGATTGAGGATGCTTCATCTAGTGGAGACGAAGCCCTATTGAGCAACAATTGGATCAATTCCTCGATGTTCACTCAGAAGTACATGAATCGATGATTTAGAGCAAGACTTTGACTTAAGTCCCACCTCCGGTGCTCAGGAAGCTTGGGAGATGATTTGTTCTTGCTTAACGAGGCCTAAGGAGGGTGCATACAATGTTAATTTGAGTTTTATGGAGAAATGGGAAAGTTAGGTCAAAAAAGAGAGTGTCCTATTTTGGGATAGATGAGAATGGCATTTTTTATTCGAGGAATGAGCTTGAGAGCTTAGGGAATGGTTCTAGCAGCTTATCTTGCTAGGCTCAAAGAATGATTTTATGTGTGTTTGAGTGGAAATGAGGGAGTGTATACCCCCCTTCATCTTGATCAGACAGTGGGATTAGGTTTTCCTTCTAGTGGTTGTTCGGCCATCTCTGGGAGTCGTGGGTGGCAGGTAGGAGGTGAGTTTTCTCAGCTTGGTTGGTTGAAGGTGTGGAGGTGCCATGAAAGAATTATGGGTGTCCTATGGGTTTCAAATGCTCCAATGGGGAGGGTGAGGTGATTTCACCTCCAATGGGTCATGGCCGACCCAACAACCCCTTGGGTCAGGTTGAGTAGTGTCCTAGGTGCCTAGGTGGACCATTGGGAGAGTACCAAGTGGCCAAGGAATATAAATGACCACTTACATGGGTGATTTGTCTCATGTGATGCCCTTGAGCCAAGGGTAGAATGATCACTTGGCATTGGATTTGATTTGGACAGATTTGAAATGAGCCAAAAGTGGGTTAGCCCAAATTTCAAGTCAATTGGAGTTGATTTGGTTAGGTTTGGCTCAATTTGACTCATTTAGGTCAAATTAGGTTAGGTTGGGTCAAGTTGACCAATTGGTCAAATTATGTCAAACCAAGCGTTGGACTAAGTTCATATGATTATTCAAGATGTTTTTCTTCAATTGGTTTGGTTTGGTTTGACTTAGATTTAATTTTGGCTCATTTGAATTCATTTGGGTTAAATGGGTTAAGTTGACCAATTTGACAAAATTAGCCAAATTGGCTTGGATTGGGTGTTGGTTTGGGTTTAGTTGACCAATTGAAGATGATTGTAGGGTTTGGTTTAAATTAATTTGGATTTAATTTTTATTTAGGCTAACTTGAACCTTTATGTCAATTTAAGCTAAGTAGGTTAATTGGGTTCAATTAGCTCCAATCATGGTTTTGGTTAAGTTCAACAATCAATTTGGAATGAACTTGAGCTATTGGTTACAATCAATTTGGTTTATATTTTTATTTGACACAATTTGTTTTTTTGGTCAATTTGGGTCAACTTGGGTCAAGAGGGCCAATTGGGTTTTGTTTGACACAATTGAAGGTCAAGTCATATTTAAATATAAATTTTGATTTGGTATGAATCTTTGGTTTCAAGGGATTTGGCATAGGTTATAATTTGGCTAGTTTGGGTTCATATGGGTTAAGGGATTGACTTGGTCAAATGACCAAGTTGACTTGGTTTGACCCAATTTGTGATAATTGATCAACCAAGGGTGAACAACAATCATAATGGGAGGTTTTGATTGGCATTATTCAATCCAATTTAGGTAGAATTAGAACTTGGCTCAAATAGGTTAAATTTTCCACTTTGGATCAAGTGGACCAATTTGGTTTAGTTAGCTTAATTTTTTGTTGAGTTAGATTTAGTTGAGTTTATATATTGATTTAGGATTGATATACAAATTCAATTGCAATTGGCTTGGGTTCAAATGGGTTTTGGTTCATTTGAGCATTTCAAGTCAAAAGGGTTGGTTTGACTTGGGTTGATTTTGTTTGGCTTGATGATTGTAGATTTCATTTATATTTGTCAATACTATTGAAGGTATTATTGATTCACGAGAAAATAAATTGAATTTGGATTTTAGAATGAAGGAATTTGGCTAAGTCCATGGAGTTGGGTCATATGGCTCATGTTTGGATTTTTATTTGGTTTGGTTTAGTTTTAATGATTTAAATGTATATTTCACTTAGCTTTGTGAAGATGATTGAAAATATGATTGATTTATGATAAAATTAATTAAGTTTGACATGATTTGGCTTAAGATTTAGCTAAGTCCATGGGATAGGTCATATGGCTTAGGAAGGGTTTTGATTTAATTTGATTTAGTTAGATTTAGTTTTGATCATTTGAATGTAGACTTTAAAGTTTAGGGTTTAGGTTTATGTTTAGGGTTTGGGGTTTAGGGTTTAGGGTAAGAGTTTATGGGTTAGGGTTTAGGTTTTAGGGTTTAGGGTTTTAGGGTTTATGCTTTTACGATTTAGGGTTAGGGTTTAGGGTTTAGGGTGTGGAGTTTAGGGTTTAGGGTTTAAGGTTTAGGGTTTAGGGTTTAGTGTTTAGGGTTTAGGGTTTTAGGGTTTATATTTTTAGGCTTTAGGGTTTAGGGTTAGGGTTTAGGGTTTAGGGTTTAGAGTTTTTAGGGTTTAGGGTTTAGCATTTAGGGTTGTAGGTTTAGGGTTTAAGATTTAGGGTTTAATGCTAGGTTTAGGTTTATTAAGTTTCTAGTTTATTTTTTTTATTTATTTAGTTTATTTTAGTTTATTTTACTTCTATTTTATTTAGGTTTACTTTTAATTTTATTTAGTTTAGTTTATTTAAATTTATTTATTCTTAGTTTATCTTTTTAGGTCTAGGTTTAGGTTTATTTTTTAGTTGAGTTTTATTTTTATTTTATTTTTTAGGTTTAGGTTTTATTTTTTATTTTTAGGTTAGGTTTAGGTTTTTATTTCACTTTTTTAGGTTAAGGTTTTAGGTTTTTTTGAGGTATATTTTAGGTTTTATGTTTTAGTCTAGGTTTAGGTTTATTTTTAATTTAGGTTTATGTTTTTTTAGTTTATTTTATTATATTTATTTTAGGTTTAATTTCATGTTTAGTTTGTTTTAGGTTTAGGTTTCTTTTAGTTTAATTTATTTTAGTTTAGGTTTAAGTTCATTTTATTTTTATTTTAGGTTTAGGTTTTTTTTTTTTAGTTTAGGGTTTAGGTTTTATTATTATTTTTTTTAGGTTTATTTTTTAGCTTTAGGTTTTATTTAGTTTTATTTTATTTTATTTTAGTTTTATATTTATTTTTTATTATTTTATTTTTTATTTTGCATTTAATTTTATTTTATTTAGGTTTTATTTAGGTTTATTTTATTTATAGTTTAGTTTAGGTTTTAATTATTATAGTTTAGTTTATTTTACTTTTTATTTTATTTTATTTTAGTTTAGATTTAGGTTTTAGTTTAGGTTTTATTTTATTTTATTTTATTATTTTCATTAGATTTTAAGTTTTATTTATTTTATTATATGATTTAGTTTAGGTATTTTATTTATTTTATTTTTAAGTTTTATTTAGTTTTGGTTTAGTTTTTAGGTTTTTAGGGTTTAAGGGTTAGGGTTTAAAGTTTAGCGTTTAGGATTTTAGGGTTTACAGTTTAGATTTTTGGTTTTTAGGGTTTAAAGTTTAGTATTAATTTTAGGGTTTAGGGTTTTCCCTTTAGGCTTTAGGGTTTAGTGTTTTTAAGGGTTTAGGTTTTAAGGTTAGTTTAGAGTTTAGAGTTTATAATTTTGGGGTTTAGGATTTATGGTTTAGGCTTAGTTTAGAGTTTATAGTTTTAGGGTTTAGGGTTTGGGATTTAGGCTTTAAGGTTTAGGGTTAGAGTTTAGGGTTAAGAGTTTAGGGTTTAGAGTTTAGGGTTTTAGGGTTGCAGTATAGTTGTAGGTTTCTGATTTAGGTTTAGGTTAGTTTAGGCTTTAGGTTTAAGGTTTAGGATTTATGGTTTAGGGTTTAGGGTTTTGGGGTTTAGGGTTTAGGGTTTTAAAACATTAAAGTAGTAGGTTTAGTTTATTTAGTTTATTGTATATTATTTATTTATTGTATTTATTTTATTTTATTTTTTTATTTAGTTTAGTTTATTTATTTGAGTTTAGGTTTTATTTTATTTTATTTTTTTTTTAGGTTTAGGTTTAGGTTTTATTTTATTTTTTTTTTTTGGTTTAGGTTTTAGGTTTTATTTAAGGTTGATTTTTTAGGTTTTATTTTTTTTAGTTGGTATAGATTATTTTAGTTTATTTTATTTTATTTAGTTTAGGGTTAAGGTTTAGTTTATTTTAGGTTTAGGTTTAGGTTTTATTTATTTTAGTTTAAGTTTAGGTTTATTTTATTTAGTTTAAGGCTTAGGTTTTATTTTTAGGTTTATTTTTTAGGTTTAGGTTTCTATTTAGTCTATATTTTATTTTATTTTTGGTTTATTTTAATATTATTTCTCGTTTGGGTTTTATTTTACTCTAAGTATATTTTTTAGTTTAATCTAGGTTTTTATTTATTTTCTTTTAGTTTTTTTTTTATTTTTTATTTTATTTTTATGTTAGGTTTATGTTTAGGTTTTAGTTTAAGTTTTTATTTTATTTTATTTTATTTAGGTTTAGTTATTTTATTTATTTTATTTTTAGGTTTTATTTAGTTTAAGTTTAGGTTTCTAGGTTTTTAGGATTTAGGGTTTAGGGTTTAGGGTTTAGGGTTTTGGGTTTTGGGTTTTTGGTTTAGGGTTTTGGGTTTTAGGGTTTAGGGTTTAGGGTTTAGGGTTGTAGGTCTATGGTTTATGGTTTAGGGTTTAGGGTTAGTTTTAGGGTTTAGGTTTAGGTTTAGGGTTATGTTATTTATTTATTTATTCTTTTTCTATTTAGGGTTTAGGGTTTACAGTTTAGGGCTTAGGGTTGTAGGTTTAGGGTTTAGGGTTTAGGGTTTAGGGTTTCAGATGTAGTGTTTAGGGTTTAGTGTTTAGTGTTTTTGGTTTTGGGCTTTTTTAAAATTAAATCATTGTTTAGTTTATTTAGTTTATTTTTTAATTTTATTTTAGTTTATTTTTTAATTTTATTTCGTTTAGTTTATTTATTTTTGGTTTATTTATTTTTTTCTTAGGTTATTTATTTAGTTTATTCTTATTTTTTAGTTTAGTTTTTTTTTATTATATTTTTTAGGTTTATGTTTTATTTTTTTCTTTTTAGGTTTTGGTTTAGGTTTTTATTTTTATTTTTTTAGGTTTAGGTTTTAGGTTTTTATTTTAGGTTTATTTTTTAGGTTTTATTTTTTAGTTTAGGTTTAGGTTTATTTTTAGTTTATTTTATTTAACTTAGTTTAGGGTTTAGGTTTACTATATTTTAGGTTTAGGTTTAGGTTTTGTTTAGTTTAGGTTTAGGTTTTTAGGTTTTTATGGTTTAGTGTTTAGGGTTTAGGGTTTAGGGTTTAGGGTTTAGGGTTTGGTGTTTAGGGTTTAGGGTTTAGGGTTGTAAGATATTGGGTTTAGGGTTTAGGGTTTAGGGTTTTAGGGTTTAAGGTTTAGGTTTAGGGTTTAGGGTTTAGGGTTTAGGGTTTTGGTTTAGGGTTTAGGGTTTTAGGGTTTAGGGTTGTAGGGTTAGGGTTTATGGTTAGTTTTAGGGTTTAGGGTTAAGGGTTAGAGTTTTTGTTTTTGTTTAAATTAGTAAACTAGTAGGTTTAGGTTTATTTAGTCTATTTGACTTTATTTTTTATTTATTTTAGTTTATTTTATTTTTTATTTTTATTTAGGTTTATTTTTATTTTTATTTAGTTTAGTTTATTTATTTTGGGTTTATTTATTTTAGTTTAGGTTTTTTATTTTTGCTTTTTTTTTAGGTTTAGGTTTAGGTATAGGTTTATTTTTTAGTTTAGTTTTATTTTTATTTTATTTTTTAGGTTTAGGTTTTATTTTTATTTTTAGGTTTAGGTTTAGGTTTTTATTTTATTTTTTAGGTTTAGGTTAGGTTTATTTTTTAGGTTTATTTTTTAGGTTTATTTATTTCAATTTAGTTTAGTTTAGTTTATGTTTAAGTTTAGGTTTTTTTTTTTTAATTTAGGGTTTAGGTTTTATTTTTTTTTTATTTTTAGGTTTATTTTTTGGGTTTAGGTTTTTATTTATTATATTTTAGTTTATTTTTTAGTTTTTATTTTATTTTATTTTTAGGTTTAGGTTTAGGATTAGGTT
Source organism: Cymbidium sinense (assembly GCA_021442155.1). Lineage (NCBI taxonomy): Eukaryota > Viridiplantae > Streptophyta > Magnoliopsida > Asparagales > Orchidaceae > Cymbidium > Cymbidium sinense. The sequence goes on along the minus strand of CM038214.1, from coordinate 351,594,512 downwards.
TTAGTTTAGGTTCTTTTTCTATTTTATTTAGGTTTAGGTTTTTTTATTTATTTTATTTTTAGGTTTTATTTAGTTTAGGTTTAGGCTTTTTAGGTTTTAGGATTTTGGGTTTTGTTTAGGGTTTGGGTTTTGGTTTAGGGTTTAGTTAGTTTAGGGTTTAGGGTTAGGGTTTCTTATTTATGTATTTTATTTATTTTATTTTTCAATTTTTTAAAAATTAAAAAAGGTTTAGGTTTATTTAGTGTATTTTTATTTAGTTGAGTTTATTTTAATTTTAATTTTATTTAGATTTATTTTATTTATTTAGTTTATTTTAATTTTAGCTTTATTTATTTTATTTTTATTTTTTTATTTTAGTTTATTTCTTTAGTTTAGGTTTATTTTAGTTTAGTTTTATTTTTATTATATTTTTTAGGTTTAGATTTTATTTTATATTTTTTTGGTTTTGGCTTAGGTTTTTCTTTTATTTTTTTAGGTTTTGGTTTTAGGTTTTTATTTTAGTTTTATTTTTAGGTTTTATTTTTTAGTTTAGGTTTAGGTTTAGGTTTATTTTTAGTTTATTTTATTTTATTTTGTTTAGGTTTAGGTTTAGGTTTAGTTTATTTTAGGTTTATGTTTTGTTTATTTTAATTTAGGTTTAGGATTATTTTAATTTCATTTTAGGTTTAGGTTTTTTTTTAGTTTAGGGTTTAGGTTTTATTTATTATTTATTTTAAAGTTTTATTTTTAGGTATATTATTTAGGTTTAGGTTTTTATTTAGTTTTTATTTTATTTTATTTTAGGTTTATTTCATTTTACATTAGGTTTAGCTTTTATTTTACTTATTTATTTTGTACTTTAGTTTAGGATTTTATTTATTTAATTTTAGTTTAGTTTTATTTTTATTTTATTTTAGGTTTAGGTTTAGGTTTATGTTTAGGTTTGGCTTTTATTTTATTTTATTTTTATTATTTTTAATTTTGGTTTAGGTTTTTTTATTTGTTTTATTTTTAGGTTTTATTTAGTTTAGGTTTAGGTTTTTATCTTTTTAAGGTTTAGAGTTTAGGGATTAGGGTTAGTTTAGGGTTAGTTGTGGGTTTAGGGTTTAGGGTTTTTTTTAGGTTTAGGATTTTTTTTGGGTTTAGACTTTAGGGTTTAAGGTTTAGGGTTTAGGTTTTAGGGTTTAGGGTTTAGGGTTTATGGTTTTAGGGTTTAGGGTTTAGGGTTTAGAGTTTAGGGTTTAGGGTTTTTAGGGTTTGGGTTTAGGTTTTAGGTTTAGGGTTCAGGTTTTAGTTTAGGTTTAGGGGTTTTGGTTCTTTTTAAATAAAGAACAAATTCAAATTCAACATGCTTCTTTTTGATTTCATCAACCAAGTAACACACCAAGTTTTCTAAGACACAAGTGACAACATAGATAAAAAAATGAGCACGCATAGAGCAAATCATAAATCATTGATAACTAGAACCATCTCTACTATAACGACACAGTTCCATAAGTAGCAGATTGGATCTGCCATTCTTCATTTTCTCCAGTTCCCATCGAACCACCACCTCTCAGTGGCGGGTTCCACCATCATATCCCATCTCTCCCTCCCCACCAACGTAACCTCGTCGCTCCTCCCATCTTCACCACCATCGCTCGACCACCACTCCATATGCACCTCCATCCCACACCACTGATGTGGCCTTTTCTAGCCTCCCTTGCCGGTCTAGGCGAGCCTAGTTGATGTTTGTGTTAATAGAGTGCTTCATTCTTAGGGTTTAGGTTTTTTTAAGAATGAACAAATTCAAATTTAACATTTCTTCTTTTCAATTTCATCAACCATGTAACAAACTTGGGAAGTGAGGTAATCAAATGACCTCCTTGCTAGCTAAAGCCTTGTGTTCTGGGATGTCGGCTATATACCCATTACCATTCAATCTTATATAAATCAATACATGAATAGAGGAAAGAGAACTCAACATTCATACACTTAAGCTATAAGCACATGCATTTCTTATGTATTTATAGCTAGCATCATAAAACATATTATTATTCATTTATAAGCTTTTGAAAAATACATTTAGATTTAATAGTGATAATGCATATATTAAATTAAATCAACACATGCAAGCTTACATAAAGGTAATTCCATTTTATTTTACTTGATTTTGAAAAGATGGATGCATGAATTCAAATGACATACCAAATTTAACATGATTGGAAGAGGACAATCAAATATAAGCATGTGATCATTCAACCAAACTAGTTATTAATGATAATAAGTCAAATAAGATTATTTAAAACAAACTAAAGATTCTTAATTAATTAAGTTTGATTTGATTTAAAGAGAAGAAGAGAAATCATCACTCTTTTAAACCCATTCTCACATTAGTGATTTGATTTAATTTAAAGAAATGTAATTAATTTTATTTTATGGGTTAATGAAGTTGAACCCTTAATTAGATGAATTAATTACTCTTACTAATGTCACCTTCAAGTAATTAACTAAATAATTATTAGCCAACATGATATGCAAGAAAAATACACTTGCAATGATCCTAGAAAATAAAATGGGCCTAATGCAATTGGCTGATGATTAATAACTAATTAGATTGAGGGACTTAATTAATTTCTCTTATGGTTTTGACCCATGTGGACTAACCATAATTTCATTAAACTCCTTTAGGTTATTAAACATCAAAAAATCTACCCCAAGATTTAATTAATTAAGGTCATGTATTATGATTTCAATGATTAAGTGATTTAATTAATTATTAAATCTTAATTAATTTCATTTTAAAAAAAGGGTGAAATGAACGGGGAAAGGGTCCCAACCATATTCCTTAGTTCACTACTATTGAACAATGATTAATAAACTTAATTAACCAATTTGTTACTATTCATGAGATTAATTAATCATTAATTAACTTAAAGAGTAGTTAAGGTTTAATTAGTCAATTTTCTTAATTAAGTGAGCAATAAATCCCAAGAAAATCTTGGGAGGTAGTCGACCTATTAAATTAACCCATAAAATTTAAGATTAATTAAGTAATTAAAAGTAATTAAGCTAATTAATTTTGTAATTAAACATTAATTACTTTTAAAATTAGTTATGATCATTTTAATTAATTCTTCTAAAATACCTTTAAAATAAGTATTTATTTGCATTTTTTATTTCTTTATGAATTTTCATGATTTTTATAAGTTTTAACCATTAAAATAATTAATTAAGCCTAATTAAAGCCTAATCTATTGGCGCATTGCACTTTCCATGTGGCGTAGGATTAGCTTAAAACTTATCCCGGTGCCTATGTGGTGGTGTGATGTGCTTTCTCTTCATCTAATCTAAGATCGAATGGTTGATTAATCCCAGCTTAATAGATTAGATCGATCTAGTGGATCTAATCATGACCATTTATTCCGATCATGTGGAATGGGCGATCTAACATCATGCAAGTGAGGAGAATGAAGTCCACCATTGTTCATTTGATCCAAGCTTACGAGCTCGGATCAATTCCAAAAGGATCCCCTCACCTTCGACATCGAGGGATCCAATTGTCAAGATCACACAAAATGCAAGTTTTCTTCAAAAATCTCCAACCCATTTTGGCTAACGATCAGTTTTGGAAGCGTACCTCACCGGAGCTTAAGACTGGTAGCTCGAAAGATTGAGGAAGCTTCATCTACTGGAGACAAAGCCTTGTTGAGTAGCTATTGGATCAATTCCTTGATGTTCTCTCAGAAGGCCATGAACTGATGATTTGGAGCTCATCTTTGATCAAGTCACCTCCAATAGAAGCTTGGGAGATGATTCATTCATGCTCGACGAAGCCTATGGAAGGTTTGTGCAAAGTTAATTTGAGTTTGATAGAGAAATAGGGAAGTTAGGTAAAAAATGGGAGTGTCCTATTTCAAGATGGACATGAATGACATTTTTTGATCAAGGAACAAGCTTGGGAGCTTAAGGAATGGCTCTAGTGGCTCATCTTGGGTAGCTAGGACTCTAAGGAATGATTTTTGTGTGTGTTTGAGTGGAAACTAGGGGGTGTATACCCCCCTTCATCTTGATCAGATGGTGGGATCGAGTTTGGCTTCTAGTGGCCATCTGGCCATCTTAGCGAGTCATGGGTGGTAGGGTGGAGGTGAGTTGGCTCGGCTTGGTTGGTTGAAGGTGTGGAGGTGGCTACCAAGGAGGAATCATGGGAGTCCTATGGGTTTCAAATGTTCCAATGGTGAGGGTGAGGTGATTTCACCTCCCATGGATCATGGCCAGCCCAACCACCCCTTTGGTCAGGTTGGGCAATGTCCTAGGTGCCTAGGTGGACCATTGAGAGATTACCAAGTGGCCAAAGAATGGAAATGGCCACTTACATGGGTGATTTGTCTAATGTGATGCCCTTGACCCAAGGGTAGAATTATCATTTGGCATGGGATTAAATTTGGGCAAATTTGAAATGAGCAAAAAGTGGGTTAGCCAAAATTTCAACTCAATTGAAGTTGATTTGGCTAAGTTTGGCTGAATTTGACTAATTTAGGTCAAATTGGGTTAGGTTGGTTCAAGTTGACCAATTGGTCAAATTGGGTCAAACCAAGGCTCTCAAGTTCATATGATCATTTGGGATGTTTTGGCTCAATTAGTTTGGTTTAGTTTGGCTTAGATTTGATTTTGCTCATTTGAATTCATTTGGCTCAAAAGGTTAAGTTTACCAATTTGACCAAATTGGACAAATTAATTTTTGGGTGTTGGTTTGGGTTTAGTTAACCAATTTAAGATGATTGTAGGCTTTGGGTTCAATTAATTTGGATTTGGTTTTGATTTAGGCCAACTTGAACCTTTAGGTCAAATTGGGCTAAGTATGTCAATTGGGTTCAATTGGGTCCAATCATGGCTTTGGTCAAGTTTAACAATCAATTTGGAATGAACTTGAGCCATTGGTTGCAATCAATTTGGTTTATATTTTTATTTGACCTAATTTGGTCTTTTAGGTCAATTTGGGTCAATTGGGTCAAGAGGGCCAATTGCGTTTGGTTTGACTCAATTATAAGTCAAGTCATATTCAAATATTGATATTTATTCAGTATGAATCATTTGTTTCAAGGGATTTGGCTTAGGTTGCAATTTGGTTAGTTTTGGTTCATATGGGTTAAGGGGTTGACTTGATCAAGCCAAGTTCACTTGGTTTGACCCAATTTATTGATCAACCAAGGGTGATAAATAATGAGAGGTTTTGATGGGCTTGGTTCAATCCAATTTGGGTAGGATTAGAACTTGGCTCAAATAGGTCAAATTGGCCACTTTGGGTCAAGTGGACCAATTGGGTTTAGTTGGCTTGATTTTGGGTTGAGTTTGATTTAGTTGAGTTTATATTTGGATTTGGGATTGCTATATAAATTCAATTGCAATTGGATTGGGTTCAAATTGGTTTTGGTTCATTTGAACATTTCAAGTCAAAAGGGTTAAGTTGGGTTTGACTTGGGTTGATTTTGGTTTGGGTTGATGATTGTAGATTTTACTTATATTTGTGAATATTATTGAAGGTATGATTGATTCAAGAGAAAATCAATTGAATTTGGGTTTTGGAATGAAGAATTTGGCTAAGTCCATGGAGTTGGGTCATGTGGCTTAGGTTTGGATTTTGATTTGGTTTGATTTAGTTTTGATGATTTAAATGTATATTTCATTTAAATTTTGAAGATGATTGAAAATATGATTGATTTGTGAGAAAATCAATTGAGTTTGACTTGGATTAAGATTTGGCTAAGTCCATGAATAGATCATATGGCTTAGGAAGGGCATTAATTTAATTTGATTTAGTTTGATTTAGTTTTTATCATTTAAATGTAGATTTGATTTATATTTAGGAAGATGATTGAAGATATAAATTGATTATGATAAAATCAATTGATTTTGGATTGATTTGGATTAAAATTTGGCTAAGTCCATGGGATAGGTCATATGGCTTAGGAAGGGTTTCATGTTTGGATTTGATCATGGGCTTCAATCATTTGGTTTTGGAATTTGGGTTTGGATTTGGATTTGAATTTGAATTTGTTGTTTGAATTGAACTTGAGGTTTGGTTTGAGAAGGTGAATTGGATTTGGGTTGTAGGGTAGGTGGATTGTCCTAATCCCCAAGGCATAACCTAATCCTATGGTTAACCCTTCTAAGTCTTTAGGCTTAGGTTAAGTGTTTACCTAATTGTTAGAAGTGTCTTATGACTAGGGAAGTCTTAGTGTCTAGAAGACTTCTAAGTCTAAGATGGGAAGATTGAATTCACGCTCCAAAAGTGAGGTCAACAAGCATTAGGCTCCACAGTGTTGCCCTTGGTGATAGATGTTTGGAAGACCGAAATCAAGTTCACATTATAGAATCAGATACATCTTTCAAAGCTTTTCTTGGGAGAACATGGATACATGAGAACAACATAGTTTGATCCTCTCTACATCAATGTATGAAGTTTATGAGAGGAGGGATCATCTACTATGTTAAAGGATATCTCAAGCAATTTGTAGTTCATGAGGTCGACATATATGAGGATGCGACTAACTCTCTCAAAATCAACAAATCTATTCTGAACTTGGCCAAAGTTTAGAAATAAAAGAAAAAAAGAAAAGAAAAAGAAAGAGAAAATGAAAAGAAAAGAAAAGAAAAAAATGAAAAGAAAATAAAAGGTGGAAATAAACTTGGAGGAGAAGTGGAGCTTAACATTAGATTCCACCCTGTTCGTTACTCCATTCAACATATGGGTTAGATGACCTCCATGGCGGAGGAGGAAGATGCCAGTTCTAGGGTGGAAAACCTCTTTATTGGCCACCCAATAAAAGATATGTCCTAATTAAGAGTACACACACACTATCCATAAAGACTTAGAATCTAGTTCATATGATGAGTCTTATATGGTTAGCATACCAGCCAACTCTCTTTAACAATAGATTTCCTTGGAGGTGACACTTGAGCCAGATAGTAATGAAGACCAGGCTCCAAAGCAAAGCATAAGTGTATCCAAGTCTATATGTGAAACAGTTAGGCATCAGTTGGGAACCTTAGCTCTAACCCACTTTCCTCTCAAAAAGCTGAGGGTTTGGTAGTTAGGGAAGCCCCTAAGTCATCCACAATTGTGAAGACTCAGAGGTTCTTTCCTGCAGCATCATCCTCAAGTCAAGAAGCTGATGTAGAACTTAAGGATGATTCATATAAAGATGTAATAGAATTACCTTTGATTGGTACTTGCCTTGTGTTCATAATTTAGCAAAGACAGGGTTAATCCAACATACTTGGTCAAAGCATCATTCATACTACTTTGAAAAAATTTGTAAGAACAAATGCAAAAGCCCTCAATCAAGACAAGGTCTAAGATTCAGAACAGTGGATTTAATCAATGATGATGATTATTGCTTAGTCATCACCAATCATTTAGAATTTATAGGTTCTTCTCAAATCATTGTGTTAATGCTAGGGCATCCCCTAAAAGTGACGCACTGTATGGTTTGAATACAGTGAGAAATGTCTTTAGATTGCACAGGTGCTGAAATAAGCAGGGTTCCCACATTATGGGCGGATGTGGGCAAAGAAGTTAGTACATGAAACTAGAATTAGGTTAGGATCTTGGAATATAGGTACTCTTACAAGAAAATTAATGGTTAATAGATATTATGGTTCATAGAAAGATAAATATTTTATGTGTTCATGAAACTAAATGAGTTGGGGAGAAAGCCAAGGAGATTGATAGTTTAGGTTTTAAACTTTGGTATTCAGGTAAAGTCAAACTAGAAATGGTGTAGGTGTGATTATAGATAAACATTTGAAGGATAATGTTATAAATATTAATAGATGTGGAGATAGAATTATAGCTTTAAAGATTATTGTTGATACTAAGATTATCAATGTTATAAGTGTCTATGCTCCTCAAGTAGGTTTGGAGGTAAGCGAAAAAGAAAAATTTTGGAATGAATTAGAGGGATTAATACAAAAGATACCTCTTGAAGAAAAAGTATTTATTGGAGGAGATTTAAATGGACATGTTGGTAGAGTGGTAGAAGATTTTAAATGTTTTCATGGTGGTTATGGATTAGGTGTGACTAATGAAGAAGGTAGGACTATATTAGATTTTGCTTTAGCTTATGATTTTGTAGTTGCTAACACTTTATTTAAGAAAAGAGATGAACATATTATTACTTATAAAAATGGATCTAGTAAAACAGATTGATTATTTTTCGATAAGTAAAATAGATCGTTTAGATTGTAAAGATTGTAAGGTCATTCCAAGTGAAAATCTATGTACATCGATTGTTAGTTTTAGATTTTAAGATGAAAGGTTGTAAGAGAAAAAATAAACTAAATTATTATCCTAGAATTAGATGGGGACACTTAAAGAAAAAAAATAAAAATATTTTTAAGAGCAAGCTACAAGAGATTAGAATTTGAGATGTTCATGAGGAAGCTAACATTATGTGGGAAAAAATAGCAAGTGAAATTAAGCAAGTTGCTAAAGATGTGCTTGGATAATTAAAAGGAAAAGTTCTTTTAATAAGAATAGTTGGTGGTGGAGTTAGAGTGTGCAAGAAAAGATAAAAATAAGAAGTATTGTTATAAAACTTGGTTTAGATGTAAAACTCACGATTGGGAAAGATATAAAGTGGCTATGAGATTCTAAAGAAAGATATATGATGCAAAAAATTTAGCTTTTAGTGATTTATACAATAGATTAGATACCGAAGAAGGTGAAAGATGTATGTATAAGTTAGCCAACCAAAGAGATAGGAGAAGTAAAGACATAGTTCATGTGTGGTGTATTAAGGATGAATATAATAAAATGCTTTTTTTTAGAAAAGGATATTGAAAATAGATGGATGAGGTATTTTGATAAACTTTTCAATGAAGGATATGAAAGTACGATTGATTTTATCAACCGTAATACCCTAAACAAAATAGAATTTCATTTTATTGTCGTATTAGTAAATCGAAGTTAGTGAATCTTTAAAGAAAATGAAATGTGGAAAAGTAGTAGGACGGATAATATTCCAATAGAAGTGTGGAAATGTTTAGGAGATCAAGGAATTTCTTGGCTTACAAATCTTTTAAATGTCATTTTAAAGACTAAAAAATAGATGAGTGGAGAAAGAGTTTGATGGTTCCTATATTTAAGAATAAAGGTGATCCAAGAGTGTGCAAATTATAGAGGAATTAAGTTAATGTGCCATACATTAAAATTATGGGAGAGAAACAATTGAGCATAGGTTACGATGTGATACAAAGTTTCTCACAATGTCAGTTTGTTTCATGCCGTAGATCTACTATGGATGCTATACATTTGTTAAGGGGTTTGATGGAGAAGCATAGAGAAAGTAAGGAGGATCTACATATGATATTTATTGATTTAGAAAGCTTATGATAAAGTTTCAAAGATGTCCTTTGGAGAGTTCTAGAACGAAAGATGTTAATATTGGTTATATTCAAGTCATTAAGGAAATTTATACTAGAGTTGTTACTTGTGTCCAAACACAAGGAGGATTGACAAATATTTTCCTATTTCAGTTGGATTACATCAAGGATCAACTTTAAGCCCTAATCTTTTTTGCTTTAGTTATGGATGTTCTTACTAGGCATTTATAAGAAGATGTACCTTGGTGTATGCTTTTTGCTGATGACATTCTTCTTATTGATAAGACTAGAGAGTCCAAACGAAACTTGAATTATAGGAGGTCAATTCTAGAGTCTAAAGGTTTTTTGTTTAAGTAGATCTAAAACTGAATATTTGGAGTGTAATTTTAGTTGTTGAAGTTCTAGTGGTAGTGTTGTGACATTAGGTGAACAAGTCATTAATAAGAGTGAGCATTTGGATATTTAGGCTCTATTTAAAATGATAGTGAAATAGATGGAGATGTTATTAGTAGAATTCAAGTTGGATGGTTGTAGTGGAGGAATGCATCGGCCTATTATGTGATAAAGTTCCACTTAAACTTAAGGAAAATTTTATAAGATGGTGGTAAGACCTGGAATGACTTATGGTGCGGAATGTTGGCCAATAAAAGAGAAGCATAAGACTAAGTTAAGTGTTATAGAGATGAGGATGCTTGGGTGGATGAGTGGCTTTACTCTTAGAGATAGAATGCAAAATGAGTATATTTGAAAAAAAGTTAGAGGAGCTCTAGTGGTAGATAAGATTTGGGAGAGTGCCTTAGATAGTTTGGCCACATAAAGTGTCAGTCATCTGATGACCCCATTAGGAGAGTAGATGCATTAGATTTGCCTTATGTTAAGAAAGGTAGAGGTAGACCTAAAAAGACTTGGTTAAGATGTATAAAAAATGATACTTGATTTAAATGAGAATTTGACACATAATAGGACACAATGGAGACGAAGGATTCATGTAGCCACCTAGTGGGATTAAGGGTTGTTGTTGTTGTTGTTCTCAAATCACATTAACTCATATGAGGTGTAAAAAACTTTAGATGATCTAGATGATTTTAAAGTCAAAGATGCATCGCTAGAGTTTGAAGAAGAGATCAAGTCACCATCGATGAGCTCAAATCAACTTAGAAATTGAAGAAGATCCATTAACATACATCGGTTGCTTATTGAATGAAATTAAAACAATGGCTTAGTTAGGCTATTGGTTTAAGGACCACTTTGCATGGAGTTATGAAGAGATACTTGGATTGGCTCGACATAGCTATCCATAAACTCACAATAAAACCTACTTGCTAACCCTATTAAGCAAGCTCCTAGCATGATTAGAAATAAAATAATAGGTCATTTCAAGTCAAGAAACTGATCAATGCTTGCTTCAACAGGGAATAAAAATACCCTACCGTGTTAGCTATCATCATCCTAGTTAAGAAAAATAATGGAAAAATTCACATATGCATCGATTTAGGTATTTAAATAAGGCATGTCCAAAAGATGAATTTACCAATCCGAGTTGATGGTGGACATTGCCTCATCTCATGCAGTCTTCTCTTTCATGGATGGCTCATCTGAATATAACCAAATAAAGATGGTTTATGAAGATGAAAGAAACACTACTTTTAGAACCCGGGTCAGAATCTATTGTTATAAGGTCATGCCTTTCACCCTTAAAAATGCCTGTGCTACATACTATCGGGCTATGACTTGAATCTTTGATGAACTCATTCATTCATCATCATGTCGATCTTCAAAAGTAGAGAAAAGGAAGACAATCTCTTTGACTTGTGAGTAGTTTTCAAATAATTAAGATAATTCAACCTCAAAATTAACCCCTCGAAGTGTGCATTCAGAGTAGCATTAGAGAAATTCCTTGGGTTTGTTGTCCGACACCTGGGAATCAAAATCGATTTGGACAAGATCAATGTTATTAAAAATGCCTCCCCCTAAAACTTTAACTCAACTCAGATCAATCCAAGGGTGATTGGATTATCTGAGAGGGTTTATATCCAACCTATCGAAAAGATGTCAGCCATTCCCATCACTTGTCAAAAATGATGCCAAGTTCAAGTGGGATGATAAGTGTCAGCATGTCATCGAAGACATCAAGCATTTCCTGATGATCAATTCTAGGACCATTATTCGTGCTTCTCATACTACTTTTATGTTAGATGACTCTCTTGGAGCTTTCTTGGCCCAAGCCAATGATGAAGGAATGGAAAACACACTCTAGTACCTTAGCGATCATCTAATCCCTGCTAAGGCTAATTATCCACCCATTGAGAAGCATTGCCTAGCTTTAATCTTTGCATCCCAAATGATCTGACTATGCTTCCTCATAAGGTGAACTTAATCTAAGATCAATCCACTATAGTATCTCATGACACGATCTATCCGGTTGATTGGCATGATGATCCATGATCCTCTCGTAGTTTGACTTTACCTTCATACCTCCATGGTGAAAGGACAAGCACTTGGAGTTCTTAAAGCACACCCACTTCTTGCTAGTGATGATCTCCTTGATGAATAAATCATGAACTTAGGGATACTAGCATTCACCATTGGGAGATGTACTTTCATGGTTCGGCTTCCTCTCAAAGAGGAAAAGAACCATAATCTACTATTTTAAGGAATGCAGGGGTAGGAATAGCTCTCTTAACTCCAGTGATGTGATGAGATTCTTATATCATCATCCAATCCTTGCACCAACATTGGTGAATATGAGGGTTTGATTGAGTTAGCCATTACTTAAGCATCAGAACATCAACATCTTGATTCTCAGTAGTTATCAACCAAATCACTAGGTACTATAAGGTATAAAGCAAGCTCCATCACTACCAAAAGTATAACTTGAGTTGTTGGACCAAATCTAGAGGTTACCATTTATAAGATTTCGAGGAGAGAATGTCAGTATTATGCTTGATTGTCAAGGTTGGCATGTCAAAGGATGAGTCCATATCAATAAAGGTCCAAAATAGGCAAGCCGTCACTTATTGATATTGAACTCATCAAAAAACTATTGAATGGGAGGTTGCCATTGTTAAGAAGGATGAGGAGTTATATTGGAGGCAACCATTTTATGGATTACCTAAATAAAAGTAAACTACCTCAAGAGAAGTCCCAAGCCCATCATATGAAGTAGAGAACACTTTCTATGCTTGTGGATAGTGTCTTATATCGGTCTTTGATCATATGTGGTTACATTATTTATACAAGAATGAAGCCCATAAGATCATAAGGTACACTCAAGATTATGTGTAGCCAACCAATTCGGTCCAAAGATGAAAGCCAAGATCAAGAGACTAGAATACTCGCCATCGATGATCAAAGATTGCATGGATCTAGGTGATGCCACCAATGTCAAATACATATTATGGTCCTACAGCAGCCACCCAACATTCTACATCTAACATTGGCCTCAAGGCCATTCGAGTGTCGGGGTACCAACATAGTAGGTCTGATTGATCCTCCTTCTTCCAAGGGTCATCAATTCATCTTAGCTGCTACTGATTACTTTTCCAAATGGGTGAAGGTGATTCCACTAAGAGAGGTCATAGCTCAGCATGTGCTCCAATTTTTTAGGAACCATATCATATATAGGTTTGGAGTGTTTCGATGAATTATATCTAATAATGTTACTGCATTCAAGAGCACTGAGATTAACAACTTTACTAGAGACACATAGATTGAAGATATTCTACCTACAGAGGGCAAGCGATTAGCGAAGCCTTAAAACTCTCTTCCAAATCTAAAGAAGACACTCGACAACAAGCGATATAGTGAGCTTAGTTGAAGCCTTGTGGGCACATACACATATCGAACTCCAACTCAATATACTCCTTTCTCCTTAGTGTATGGGTCTGAAGCCATTCTACCATTAGAAGTCTGACTACCATCACTAAGGATAGTTGTGGGTAGCAAGATCATAATAAAGTAGAACGCCAAGTTGTGGTTACAAGAGATCAAAGGTTGGGATGAGAGATGCCTGTAGGCATGTCAAAACCTTAAGTTGTACAAAGCTAAAATGATTCAAGCTCACAACAAGTTGGTTTGTCCTAGATGTTTTCAAGTAGGAGAGCTTATTTTAGTTCTAAGGAGGATTGTTGCATCAAGATAGCAAGTTTGAACCCACTTAGAAAGACCCTTTTTCCATAGAAGGCTTACCAAAGAGGATTTATCGACTTATTAATTATAAGAGTCTAAGTTGAGATAATGCCCAACAATTTTTCTCAATAGTTGCTCTGGGTACGCTCTGCATAGTTTATCACCCTGATTTTCTTGTTTTAGAGGATGTAAGTATGCTACATTTTCCTTCCCTTGGCCATTGCATCGATGAGTGCCATGTTAGTTTGGTAGGTCTTACTTGTAGATAAGCTACCTTGGCTTTATTTAAGAAGATGTGAGTCTCATTCTTTCTTCTTAGCCTTTAGTGGGTTGAGTATATTTGAGTTTTAATATAAGTCCCCAGCGACTCCTTCACTCTTGTTTTAAGTTTGGTTCAAATCCTTCCTGGGGCTTAGATCCTCTAGGTCGGATAGTCTCCGATGATAGACTATCTCGATGATCAGTTTTGCTTAAAAATTGTAAGCCTACAACTTTCTTTCCAGATTGATCATTGCACACTGACGGGCACCTTAGATTGGTTGGTTCTCACTATGCTAATGAATACCCCACTCATGTTGATAAGTACACCTTAGGTTTGTTGGTTCTCGCATCTTAGGATACACCACTCATGGCAGATCTAAGTCTACTACCCTTTCTCCTTGAGTTAGCCATCATACACTTATAGGCTTTTTTTTTTAGGGCTTAGGATAATGCCCCTAGCAACACCACCCCTGGCACTATGTTTGGATCACATCTTTTGTGATCCCATTTAGAAACTCCTAGGTTACAATTAGATTGGACAATTCCCATTTCCTATTAACCACCCCTTTTGTTGTAGAATTCATCTTGAGGATGTGCAGATTTTCCCTTGGTCTAGTAAATCTGAGATAGGTCAAGGCTGACATAGCCCCTTCTTAGTGTGGTCCCTCACACACCAATAGGGTCCATGGAAACATATAAACAAAGTATATATTCACCTATGGATTAGGAGGACACCCCTAGTGGTACCTTTTCCCAAGCAGACATCCTATCTTTAAGGTAGTGTCAACAAAACTCCCTATATGAATCGCCTGATTACTCTTGAGTTCATATAAGTCCCTAGCGACATTCATTGAACTCTCCCTAGGTTCTATTTTTGTGCTACCAACAAGTCACCCCATTGTTCCTTGCTTAAGAAGATGTAAGTCTACTATGCCTTCTTCCTAGCACAATTGTACAGGAAACCCCTTAGGTTAGCCCTACCCCACAACAAGTAGACTATCCCTTTGGATTTATAAATCAGAAGACACAAGTCTAATATAGCTTCTTCTTAGTGGGTCCAATGCACCGACATGGTCCATAAATTAAATATATATCAAATTTGATCTCACATCTCCAGAAGATATGCCTTCAATTCAAAATCAAACTAAACCAAAATAACCATATTAAATCATGTGAAATTAAGATAAAATTAATCCTGACTACTTTTGAGTTGACATAAGTCCCTAATGGCATTCACTCAGTAGTCACCATATGTCAGGTTTGATTTGTTGTGCATCCAATAGGTCACCCTAGTGGTTGTTCCACACTTTAGATGATGTATGCCTCCTTCTTCCTAGCACAAGCTGCACACTAAGGAATCCCTTAGGTTGGCTAGCTACCTCACAGTAGTAGACTATCCCTTTGGATTTGTAAACTGAGGTAGGTCAAGGCTAATATAGCCCCTCAGTGGTTCCATCAGATAGGGTCCATTTATTAACTTCAGTTAAATTAAACATATAGTTTTCCTAGTGGAGTTAATTCACACCCTTCTCCCTAGTGGAGCAATATATATAAACAAGTCAAGCAAATAAATCAAATTCAAAACAAACCTCCCTAGTGGAGCCAAATTAAACCAACACCCCCAGTAGGGTCTAAATCAAACAAATCCAACCAAACTCTTATTCCAAGTGGATAAATCCCCAAACAAATCTATGAAATCAAACTCAAATCCCGGTAGATAGCACGAACTTGCTTCCCCTGGAAGGTTCATATACCCGTCCTCGGACTCAAGCCCATATCTCAGCGAGATGCCTCCACATTAATTAAAATAAAACTAATTAAAGTTGATTTGATCTTAACTCATGGTTAATTATAGATTCTTATGATCTTCTTTCTAGAAATATAATCAAATCAAATTCAAACCCTATCTCCTGATTTTCTTCTTATGCCTCGACATAGACCCCTCATATGTCATGTGTGCATGGATCCCCTAGCGGATCTCCCTCCATGTGACATGGAATTCTCATCAAATCTTATTTCTTCTCTTATGCAAACCTAATACTTCAACAAAAAACAATGTATTCATTCACATAACATCATGTTAACATTGTAATCAATATTTTATGATTTATGATGGTGCAAGCTCAAACTAACTATATAATATCATGCTAAACATATTATAGTGTGAATTAACACACTATATTATATTATAATATATGATGTTATATTATAATTTGCTATAATATAATATATTGTCTAACATTGCACCTCATTAAAATCACTTAAAAGGAACAAATAATAAAATTTTATTAAAATATGAATAATGTTCATTTTGGATGTAAAATTATTTATTTTCTATTAGAAATGGTCCAAAATAGCATAATTTTGGTGTTGCTTCTTGGTGTGTCTTTGTGAATTTGGCCAAATTCTTTCATCTCAACCTTCAAATTATCATTTTTATTAGTTTTGACCCAATGTATTATAACAAAACTAAAACATACTAAAATGTACAATAACATTTAGTAACACACCACCACATTCATATATATGTGAAGTTATATTGTTATGTACATTATATTTTAATATGCTTTCATATAATATATCATCTTACATTACACCTTAAACGAATAACTTTAAGCAAAATTTATAAAATTTGGTTGAAAAATGAACATTTATTTTGGATGCAAAATTCCATTCTTTTGATTAAATAACACACCATACCCCCCAATGATATTCTAAAGCTTACCTTAAATTTGGCCAAATCCCATCATCTCGACCTATAAATTAGTATTTTTATGAATCATACCAATACAAACTCTACTACATCATACTATAACAAACTAAAATTTGCTAAACAACAAGTACTAATAGACAATATATTTATAATGCATGATGCTACACTATGTTTTGGCATCATATATTATAATACACTATATATTATATTATATTATATTGCATATCACATCACAAGGGAATTCTTAGGATTAAAAATCATAAAATTATAATAAAAACTATATGTTTTAGTTGTATCACATATTTTAAATTGAAATAATATATTATGATGCCATGCTCTATTATGAATTTGGCCAAATTCCACCATTTTAAAGTATAAATCAATTTTTATAAATAATGCTAGTGTAGGCTCGATTTCATGATTATAAAATACTAAATGAATTTAAATTATGTAGAATAATATATTATGATATATGATGTTATACTATACTACAACATATAATATTTATTTTGAACATAAAATCTTACTTTTAGACTACAAGTGGCATAACACCTTTGGTACACACTAATTCCCACTTCAAATTTAACAAATTTCATCATCTAATTTATTAAATCAAATTTTTAAGATTTAATTTAATTTAGACTATAGGCATAATACCATAATATACTAGAACATTTCAAAACATCTTATAACATCCAAAACACATTAGTACATGCTCAAATATGATGCAACATTATACTATAATATGGTATTATTATAATATGATTTAGGGTTAGGGTATTCAAATCTCTAATAGTCAAGGGAAAGTCTCTTGAAGACATTTTAGCTACCATGACTATGTTAGCAATATGTCATTCTTCAGATCTACTCCTAATGACATCTTTATTCAAGGTTTAGGGTTTAGGGTGTTTGGGTTAGGGTTTAGGGTTAGTTTAGGGTTTAGAGTTTAGGGCTTAGGGTTAGTTTAGTGTTTATGGCTTAGGGTTTAGGGTTTGGGGTTTAGGGTTTACATTAGGGTTGTAGGTTTTAGGGTTTAAGGTTTAGGTGTTTAGGGTTAAGGGTTTAGGGTTTAGGGTTTAGGGTTTTAAGGTTTAAGGTTTAGGGTTTAGGGTTTATGGTTTAGGATTTAGGGTTTAGGGTTTCAAGTTTAGGTTTTAGGGTTTAGGGTTTAGTGTTTAGGGTTTAGGGTATCTAGGGTTTAGGGTTTAGGGTTTAAGTTTTATGTTTAGAGTTTAAGTTTTAGTTTAGAATTTTGGGTTTAGGGTTTAAGGTTTTTAATAGAGAATAAATTAAAATTCAACATTTCTTCATTTTGATTTGATCAACCAAGTAGCATCCCATGTTTTTAAGACACAATGATAGAGATCAAAATGATCACCCATAGAGCAAATCAAAACCTAGATAAGTTGAACTCTACTATAAAGACAGTTCCAGCGCATATTAGATTGACCATTCCTTAGTTTCTCTAGTTCCCATTAGAATGACCCCTCTTAAGGATCCACTATCATCATTTCCTCTCTCTCCTTACCACCATGGCTGTAACCTCACCCATAACCACCATTGCTCTGACCACCACCTCGATATCCACCAACACTTCCAGATCCCCCACTACCACTACGATAATCGTTGCCTTTGCATTCACCTCAATTGCTAGATCTAGACTGAGCCTAGTTGATGGTGATGTTCATGTCATCAAGGTTTTGGCCATTCTTAGGGTTTAGGTTTACTTTAGGGTTAAGGGTTAGCTAAGGGTTTAGGGTTTAGGGTTGTAAGTTTTAGGGTTTAGGGTTTAGGGTTTAGGGTTTTAGGGTTTAGGGTTTAGGGTTTAGGGTTTAGTGTTTAAGGTTTTAAGGTTTAGGGTTTAAGCTTTTGGGTTTAGGATTTAGGGTTTAGGTTTAGGGTTTTGGTTTAGAGTTTAGTGTTTTAAGGTTTAGGGTTTAGGGTTGTAGGTTTTGGGTTTAGGGTTTTAAAAAAAAAGTAAGTAAACTGGCAGGTTAAGGTTAATTTAGTCTATTTTTTATTTATTTGAGTTTATTTTACTTTTTATATTTATTTAGGTTTATTTTTTAATTTTTATTTAGTTTAGTTAATTTATTTTAGTTTTTTTTATTTTAGTTTAGGTTTTTTATTTTAGTTTAGTTGTTAGGTTTAGGTTTATTTTTTAGTTGAGTTTTATTTTAATTTTACTTTTTAGTTTAAGGTTTTATTTTTTATTTTTAAGTTTAGGTTTACATTTTTATTTTATTTTTTTAAGTTTAGGTTTTAGGGTTTTTTTATTAGTTAAGGTTTAGTTTTATTTTTAGTTTAATTTATTTTATTTTATTTAGGTTTAGGTATAGGAATAAGTTTTCTTTATTTTAGTTTAGTTTATTTTAGTTTAGGTTTAAGTTTATTTTATTTTGTTTATTGTATTATTATTTTAAGTTTTGGTTTTTTAGTTAAGGGTTTAGTTTTTATTATATATTTATTTTTTATGTTCATTTTAAGGTTTATTTTATTTAGTTTTTTGTTTTAGTTTTATTGTATTTACATTTTATTCTTAGGTTTATATTTTTTAGTTTAGTTTAGGTTTTTATTTATTTTATTTTTATTTAAATTTATTATTTATTTTATTTTATTTAGGTTTAGGTTTTTTATTTATTTTATTTATTGGTTTTATTTAGTTTAGGTTTAAGTTTTTATGTTTTTAGGATTTAAGGTTTAGGGTTTATGGTTTTAGGGATTTAGAGTTTATGGTTTTAGGGTTTAGGGTTTTAGGGTTTAGGGTTTATGGTTAGGGTTTAGAGTTTAGGATTTGGGGTTTAGTGTTTAAGGTTTTTAGGGTTTAGGGTTTAGTTAGTTTAAGGTTTAGGGTTTGGGTTTAGGTTTAGGGTTTAGGGTTAAGGTTAGGGTTAGGGTTAGGATTAGGGTTAAGGTTTAGTTAGGGTTTTAGGTTTAGGTTTAGTTTAGAGTTTAGGTTTGATTTATTTAGGGTTTAAGGTTTTGGGTTTTGGGTTTAGGATTTAAGGTTTAGGGTTTAAGGTTTAGGGTTTAGGGTTTAGGGTTTTATTTGAAAAAAGAAGTTAAGTAAACTGATAAGTTTAAGTTTATTTAGTTTATTCTTTATTTATTTTATTTTAATTTATTTTTTTCCTTTTTATTTAGTTTATTTTTTATTTTTATTTAGTTTAGTTTATTTATTTTATGTTTATTTATCTTAGTTTAGGTTTTTTATTTTAGTTTATTTTTTAGGTTTAGGTTTAGGTTTATGTTTATTTTTAGTTTAGTTTTATTTTTATATTATTTTTGTTTAGTTTTTTTATTATTTAGGTTTAGGTTTTAGTTTTAGTTTAAATGTTTATTTTATTTTATTTTTTTATTTAATTTTGGTTTAGTTTATTTATTTATTTATTATTTTGGTTTCATTTAGTTTAGGTTTATATTTATAGCTTTTTAGGGTTTAGAATTTAGGGTTTAGGGTTAGTTGAGGGTATAGGGTTTAGGGTTTGAGGTTTAAGGTTTAGGGTTTAGGGTTGTAGGTTTTAGGGTTTAGGGTTTATGGCTTAAGTTCTAGGGTTGAGGGTTTTGGGTTTTAGGTTTTAGGGTTTAGGGTTTAGGGTTTATGGTTTAGGGTTTAGGGATTTTAGGGTTTAGGGTTTAAGGTTTAGTTTTTAGGTGTAGGGTTCAAGTTTTAGTTTAGGGTTTAGTGTTTTTGGTTTTTTTATTTTAATAGAGAATAAATTCAGATTCAGCATTTCTTCATTTTGATTTCATCAACAATCAAGTTTTGTAAGACACGAGATGACATAAATTAAAAATGAGCATGCATAGAGGAAAATTAAAGACATAGTTCCATATGCAATAGATCAGATCAGTTGTTCTTCAATTTCTATAGTTCCCATCAGAACCACCTCGACCTCTCGAGTAGCGGGATCCACCATCATATCCCTTATCTCCAACCGTAGCCACCTGTAACCCTCTCTCCTCCAGCCTCCATAACCACTACTTTGACCACCTCCATATCCACAGCACCTCAGATACCCCATTCTTGTGATAACCGCTCGCCTTGCATCCTTAGAACTAGGCCTGGTTGAGAGTGATGTTTCTGCTGTCAAGGTTTTGCCCATTCTTAGGGTTTAAGTTTATTAGGTTTTAGGGTTTAGGTTTATTTTTTAATTTATTTAGTCACTTTAGGGTTAATTTTAAGTTTTGGGGTTTAGGGTTTAGAGTTTAGGGTTAGGGTTTAGTGTTTATTATTTAAGGTTTAGGGTTTAAGGTTTAGGGTTTAGGGTTTAGGGTTTAGAGTTTTAGGGTTTTAGGGTTTTTGTTTTTGTGGTTTAGGGTTTAGGGTTAGGGTTTAGGGTTTAGGATTTAGGGCTTAGGGTTTAGGGTTTAGTGTTTAGGATTAGGGTTGTAGGTTTAGTGTTGTAGGTTTAGGGTTTAGGGTTTTTTTGAAGAAAAAATTAATTAAACCACAAGATTCATTTTATTTATTTTACTTTATTTTTTTAGTTTAGTTTATTTTAATTTTTATTTTTATTTAGGATTATTTTTTTATTTAGTTTCTTTATTTACTTTAGGTATTTTTATTTTAGTTTATTTTTTTATTTTTTTTTTATTTTTTAGGGTTAGGTTTAGGTTTATTTCTTAGTTGAGTTTTATTTTTTGATTATTTTTTAGGTTTAGGTTTATGTTTTTATTTTATTTTTTTAGGTTTAGGTTTTAGGTTTTATATTTTAATTTAGGTTTAGCTATATTTTTAGTTTATTTTACTTTTGAATTTCAGATTTAGGTTTAGGTTTAGTTTATGTTAAGTTTAGGTTTAGGTTTTATTTATTTTAGTTTAGTTTATTTTAGTTTAGGTTCAGGTTTATTTTAGGTTTAGGTTTTTTTTATTATTTATTTTTAAATTTTATTTTTAAGTTTTTTTTAAGGTTTAGGTTTTATTTAGTTTTATTTTATTTTAGGTTTTTTTATTTTTATTTTACGTTTAGTATTTATTTTATTAAGTTTTTATATTATTAGGTTTATTTTATTTTGTAGTTTAGTTTAGGTTTTTCTTTATTTTATTTTAGTTTTTTTTTTAAGTTTAGGTTTAGGTTTTAGTTTAGGTTGTTATTTTATTTTGATTCTATTTAATTTAGGTTTAGGATTTTTTATTTATTTTATTTTAAGGTTTTATTTAGTTTAGGTTCAGGTTATTAGCTTTTTAGGGTTTAGGGTTTTAAGGTTTAGGGTTAGGGTTTAGGGTTTAGTGTTTAGAATTTTGTGTTTAGGCTTTTGGGTTTAAGGTTTCTGAGTTTAGAGTTTAGGGTTTAGGGTTAGCTTAGGGTTTAGGGTTGGTTAATGGTTTAGGGTTTAGGGTTTTGGTTTATAAGTTTAGCATCGAGGGTTTTGGGTTTAGTGTTTAGGGTTAAGGGTTTTTTATTTTAGGATTTTATTTATTTTAATTAAATAAACTGGTGGGTTTAGGTTTATTTAGTTAATTTTTTCATTTATTTTAGTTTATTTTTTCTATTTTTATTTGGTTTAATTTTATTTTTATTTAGTTTACTCTATTTAATTTAGTTTATTTTTTAAGTTTTGGTGTAGGTTTATTATTTTGATTAATTTTATTTTTATTTTATTTTATTTTATTTTATTTTAGGTTTATATTATTTTTATTTTAGGTTTACCTTTTATTTTATATAGGTTTTTTTTATTTTTTTAGTTTAGTTTAGGTTTTTATTTATTTTATTTTAGTTTAGTTTTTATTTTTTATTTTATTTTCTTTTTTGGCTTAGGATTAGGTTTAGGTTTTTATTTCATTTTATTTTTATTAATTTTGGTTTATGTCTTTTTATTTATTTTATTTTTAAGTTTTATTTAGTTAAGGTTTAAGCTTTTAGCATTTCAAAGTTTAGGGTTAGTTGAGGGTTTAGAGTTTAGGATTTGGGGATTGGGGTTTAGGGATTAGGGTTTAGTGTTTAGGGTATAGGCTTTAGGGTTTAGGGTTTAGGGTTTAGGGTTTTAAGGTTTAGGGTTTAGGGTTTAGGGTTTTAGGATTTAGGTTTTAGGGTTTTATTTAGGTTTGGGTGTTTTGGTTTAGGGTTTAGGTTTAGGTTTTTTGGTCTAGGGTTAGTTTTAGTTTAAGGTTTAGGGTTTTAGTTTTTTTTAACAAGAACAAATTTATTCAACATTTCTTCTTTTTTTTATTTCAACAAGTAACACACCAAGTTTTCTAAAACACAAGAGATGATAGACAAAAAATGAGCAAGCATAGAGCAAATCAAAACCCTAGATAACTAGAATCTCTACTTATAAAGACAGTTCCATTAGCACTAGATGGTCATTCTTATTTTTTTAGTTCCCATCAGAACCACCACGACCTCTCAGTAGGTGGATCCACCATATCTCGATCTCTCCCTTCACCACCACGCTTAACCTCCATCGATCCTCCGCCTCCATAACCACCCTTGCATGAACACCACCTCCATATCCACCGGCACCTCATCCCCACCACCCATGCTAACCTCTGCCTTTAGTTCATCATGATCTAGGCCATGGTTGATGTCAAGGTTCAGCCCAATCATTAGATTTAGGTTTAGGTTTAGGTTTATTAGGTTTTATTATTTAGGTTTATTCTTTAATTTATTTAGTTACTTAAGGTTTAGGATTAGGGTTTATGGTTTTGGGTTAGGGGTTAGGGTTTAGGGTTAGGGATTAGGGTTTTGGGTTTACGGTTTAGGGTTTAAGGTTTAAGGTTTAGGGATTCTAGGTTTTATGCTTTTAAGGTTTAGGGTTTAGTGTTAGGGTTTAGTGTTTAGGGTTTATGGTTTAGGGTTTTTTAGGGTATAGGGTATAGGGTTTAGGGGTTGTAGGTTTAGTAGGTTTAGCATTGTTTAGGGTTAGTTTTAGAGTTTAGGATTTAGGGTTTAGAGTTTAGAGTTTTTTTTTTAAAACAAAATTAAGTAAACTAGTTAGTTTAGGTTTATTTTATTTATTTTTTTATTTATTTTAGCTTATTTTATTTATTTATTTTATTTTTATTTTATTAAGTTGGTTTATTTATTAGTTTATTTATTTTAGTTTATGATTTTTATTTTTGTTTATTTCTTTAGGTTTAGCTTAAGGTTTAGGTTTATTTTTCAGTTTAATTTTAAGTGTATTTTATTTGTTTAGGTTTAGGTTTTATTTTTTATTTTTAGGTTTAGGATTAGGCAATTCTTTTTGGTCTAATTTTAGGTATTATTTTTTAGTTTGGGTGTAGGTTTATTTTTGGTTTATTTAGTTTAGGTTTACATTTTTTTTTAGTTTAGGGTTTAGGTTTTATTTTTTGTTTATTTTTAGGTTTATTTTGTAGGTTTAGGATTTTATTTAGTTTTTATTTTATTTTATTTTATACTTATTTTATTTTTATTTTAGGTTTAGTTTTTATTTTATTTAGGTTTGTTTTTTTAGTTTAGCTTATGTTTTTATTTATTTTATTTTATTTTATTTTAGATTTTGTTTTTTATTTTTTATTTATTTTTAGGTTTAGGTTTAGGTTTTGGTTTTGTTTAATTTTTTATTTTATTTTAGTTTAAGTTTTTATTAATTTATTTTATTTTTAGGTCTCATTTAGTTTATGTTTAGGCTTTTAGATTTTTAGAGTTTAGGGTTTAGGTTTAGGTTTATTTTTGGGTTAATTTTAGGTTTTATTTTATAGTTTTGTTTAGGTTTATTTTTAGTTTATTTTATTTTAATTAGTTTAGGGTTTAGGTTTAGTTTATTTTAGGTTTAGGTTTAGGTTTTATTTATTTTACTTTAGGTTTAGGTTTATTTTATTTCATGTATTTTAGGTTTAGGTTTTTTAAGTTTATGGTTTAAGTTTTATTTATTATTTATTTTTATTTTTTATTTTTATGTCTAGGCTTTTATTTAGTTTTTAATTTAATTTAATTTATTTTAGGTTTATTTTGTTTTTAATTTATGTTAAGTGTTTATTTTATTTAGGTTTTTTTTTTAGGTTTATTGTATTTTAGTTTAGTTTTATTTATTTTATTTTAGTTAGTTTAGTTTATATTTATTTAGGTTTAGGTTTAAGGTTTAGGTTTATTTTTTTAGGTTTAGGTTTAGGTTTAGGTTTAGGGTTTATTTTATTTATTTTTATTTTTTTATTAAATAAATTGGTTTAGGTTTAGGTTTGTTTAGTTTATTTTTATTTATTTTATTTTATTTTATTTTAATTTTATTTAGTTTATTTTAATTTTATTTAGTTTATTTTATTTATTTTAGTTTATTTATTTAGTTATTTTTTTTTGAGGTTTAGGTTTAGTTTAGGTTTATTTTTTTTAGTTTAGTTTATTTTATTTTATTTTTTAGGTTTAGGTTTATTTTTTTTAGATTTTTAGGTTTATTTTTGGTTTATTTTTAAGTATTATTTTTTTAGTTTAGGTTTAGGTTTATTTTTGTTTATTATATTTTATTTAGCTTAGGTTTAGGTTTAGGTCTAGTTTATTTTAGGTTTAGGTTTAGGTTTAATTTATTTTAGTTTAGTTTATTTTATTTTAGGTTAAGGTTTATTTTATTTTTATTTTAGATTTAGGTTTTATTTTTAGATTAGGGTTTAGGTTTTATTTTTTATTTATTTTTAGGTTTTTAGGGTTATTTCTTATTTAATTTTTATTTTATATTATTTTAGGTTTATTTTAGGTTTAGTTTTTATTTTATTTAGGTTTTTCAATTTTTAGTTAAGTTAAGGTTTTTATTAATTTTATTTTAGTTTAGTTTTTTTTTATCATATTTTCTTATTTAGATTTTAGTTTAGGTTTAAGTTTTAGTTTTGTTTTTATTTTATTTTATTTATTATTTTATTTAGGTTTAGGTTTTTTTTTATTTATTTTATTTTTGGTTTAATTTTTTAGGTTTAGGTTTTAGCTTTTTTTTTTAGGGTTTAAATGGTTTAGGTTTTAAGTTTTTATTTTTATTTTAGGTTTTATTTTTTAGTTTAGGTTTGGATTATTTTCAATTTAATTTATTTTATTAAGTTTAGGGTTTAGGTTTAGTTTATTTTAGGTTTAGGTTTAGGTTTTATTTATTTTAGTTTAGTTTATTTTAGTCTAGGTTTAGGTTTATTTTATTTTGTTCATTTTATTTTATTTTATAGGTTAAGTTTTTTATTTTTTAGTATCTGATTTGGGTTTTCTTTTTTTTTAGGTTTTATTTTAGTTTATGTTTTTTTAGGTTTAGGTTTTATTTATTTTTTTTTATTTTATATTAAATTTTTTTAGTTTTATTTTACGTTTAGTTTTTATTTTATTTAGGTTTTTATTCTTACATTTTTTTTATTTTTTATTTTTGTTTAGGTTTTTAATTATTTTATTTTAGTGTATTTTTATTTATTTTATTTTATTTTAGGTTTAGGTTTAGGTTTAGGTCTTAGTTTAGGTTTAAATTTAATTTAATATAATTTATTTTATTTAGGTTAAGGTTTTCTTATTTATTTTATTTTTAGATTTTATTTACTTTAGGTTTAGGTTTTGAGGTTTATCAGGCTTTAGGGTTCAGGGTTAGGGCTTAGTGTTTAGGGTTTAGGGTTAAGTGTTTAAGCTTTAGGGTTTAGGGTCTACGGTTTGGGGTTTAGGTTTTGGAGTTTTGGGTTAGGGTTTAGGGTTTAATGTTTAAGCTTTAGGGTTTAGGGTTTAGTGTTTAGGGGTTTGGGTTAACTTAGGGTTTAGGGTTAGTTTAGGGTTTAAGGTTTAAGGTTTATGGTATTGGGTTTAGGGTTTATAGTTTAGGGTTTAGGGTTTTAGGGTTTTAGGGTTTAGGATTTAGGGTTTAGGGTTTAGGGTTAGAGTTAGGGTTTAGGGTTTAGGGTTTGAGGATTAGGGTTTAGGGTTTAGAGTTTTGGGTTGTAGGTTTAGGGTTGCAAGTTTAGGGTTCAAGGTTTAGGGTTAATTTTAGGGTTGGGGTTTAGGGTACAGGGTTTTGGTTTTAGGGTTTAGGGTTTAGAGTTTTTAGGGTTTAATATTTAGGGTTTAGGGTTTAGGTTTTAGGTTTAGGGTTTTGTTTTAGTTCAGATTTAGGTTTAAGGTTTAGGTTTTATTTAACAGAGAATAAATTCATATTCAACATTTCTTCTTTTTAAATTCATCAACCAAGTAGCACACTAAGTTTTCTAATACACAAGCGATAATAGATAAAATTAGCACATAGAGCAAATCAAAACCTAAATAACTAGAAGGGTCTCTAGTGTAAAGAAATTGTCAAGATCGGTGATCGTTCTTTAGTTTCTCCGGTTCCCATCAAAACTACCTCGACTCTCGAGTTGCGATCCACCATCATATTCCCGATCCGTCCCTCACCACCAGCGTAACCAATCACTCCTCACTCCATAACCACCACTACTGCCACCACCTCCATATCCACTAGCACCTCGGATCCCCACCACCATTGAGATAGCTGCCAGCCTTCCTCACTGGATCTAAACTAAGCCTAGTTGACGGTAATGTTCATATCGTCAAGGTTCTACCCATTCTTAGGGCCTAGATTTATTTTTAGTTTTATTAGGTTTTAGGGTTTATGTTTATTTGTTAATTTATTTAATTACTATAGGTTTAGGTTTAGGGTTTGGGTTTAGGGTTTTGGGTTTAAGGTTAGGGTTTTGGGTTTAGGGTTTAGAGTATAAGGGTTTAGGGTATAAGGTTAGGTTTTAGGGTTTAAAGTTTAGGGTTTAAGGTATAGGGTATTTTATGATTTAGGGTTTAGTGTTTAGGGTTAGATTAGGGTTTAGGATTTATTGTTTTAGGGTTTAGTGTTTAAGGTTTAGCATTTAGGGTTTTGGGTTTAGGGTTTATGGTTCAGGGTTAATTTAGGGTTTAGCGTTTAGAGTTAGTTTAGTGTTTAGGGTTTAGGGTTAGTTTAGGATTTTTTAGGTTTAGGGTTTATGGTTTAGGGTTTAGGGTTTAGGAATTACGGTTTAGGGTTTAGGGTTTTAGGGTCTATATTTTATGGTTTAGGCTTTAGGATTAGGGTTTTAGGTTTAGGAATTAGGGTTTTCTAAGGTTTGGGGTTTAGGGTTTAGGGTTTAGGGTTGTAGGTTTAAGGTTTAGGGTTTAGGGTTTATGGTTTTTTTTTTAAATTATGTAAACCATTAGGATTAGCTTTTTTTAGTTTATTTTTTATTTATTTTAGTTTAGTTTATTTTTATTTTATTTAGTTTAGTTTATTTATTTGGATAATTTATGTTAGTTTAGTTTTTTTTTTTATTTGTTAGGTTTAGATTTAGGTTTAGTTTATTTTTTAGTTGAGTTTTATTTTTTTTATTTTTTTAGGTTTAGGTTTTATTTTTTATTTTTTTAGGTTTAGTTTAGGTCTTTATTTTATTTTTTTAGGTTTTGTTTTAGGTTTTATTTTAAATTTATTTTAGGTTTTTTTAGTTGAGGTTTAGGTTTATTTTAGTTTATTGGATTTTATTTATTTAGGTTTAGGTTTTATTTATTTTATTTTATTTATTTTTGTTTAGGTTTATTTTATTTTGTATATATTATTTTTCTTTTATGTTTAGTTTTTTTTTCAGTTTAAAATTTAGGTTTTATTTTATATTTATTTTTAGGTTTTATTTTAAGGTTTATTTCTTAGGTTTAGGTTTTTATTTAGATTTTATTTTATTTTATTTTAGGTTTATTATATTTTTATCATTTATTTTTTATTTTATTTATTTCTTTTATTCTTAGGTATATCTTATCTTTAGTTGAGTTTTTATTTATTTTTATTTTAGTTTATTTTTATCAGTTTATTTTATTTCATTTTTAGGTTCAGGTTTAGGTTTTAATTTAGTTTTTATTTTTTTATTATTTATGTTTAGGTTTATTTATTTATTTTATTTTTAAGTTTTATTTAGTTTAGGTTTAGGTTTTTTGGTTTTTAGTGTTTAGGGTTTAGTGTTTTAGGATTTAGGGTTTTAGAGTTTAGGCTTTAGTGTTAGGGTTTAGGATCTAAGTTTTAGGGTTTAATGTTTAGGCTTTTGGTTAGGGTTTATAAGGTTTAGGGTTTAGGGTTAGCTTAGGTTTTATGGTTAGTTTAGGATTTAGGGTTTAAACTATAGGTTTTAGGGTTTAGGGATAGTTTAGGGTTTAGGGTTTTAGGTTTAGGGTTCAGGGTTGTAGGTTTAGGGTTCATGATTTACAGTTTAGGGTTTAGTGTATAGGGTTTAGGGTTTACAAGTTTATGCTTTTATGGTTTAGGGTATAGGATTAAGGTTTAGGGTTTAGGGTTTAGGGTTAGGATTTAAGGGTTATATTTTTTTCAAATTAAGTAAACCATTAGGTTTATGTTTATTTAATTTTTTTTATTTATTTTAGTTTATTTCTTTATTTAGTTTAGTTTATTTATTTTGGTTTAGTTTTTTATTTTAGTTTATTTTTTTAGGTTTAGGTTTAGCTTTAGGTTTGTTTTTTAGCGGTCTTTTATTTTTATTTTATTTTTTTGGATTAGGTTTTATTTTTTATTTTTAGGTTTAGGTTTAAGTTTTTATTTTATTTTTTAAGTTTAGGTTTTAGGTTTATATTTAGGTTTTAATTTTTAGTTTAGGTTTAGATTTATTTTTAGCTTATTTTATTTTATTTAGTTTATGTTTAGGTTTATTTTATTTTGTATGTTTTATTTTTATTGTAAGTTTAGTTTTTATTAGTTTAGGATTTAGGTTTTATTTTTATTTTTTTTAAGGTTTTATTTTAAGGATATATTTTTTAAGTTTAGGTTTTTATTTAGTTTTTATTATATGTTATTTTAGGTTTATTTTATTTTTATTTTAAGATAATTTTTTATTTTATTTAGGTCTTTTATTCTTAGATTTATTTTTTTTATTTTGTTTTGTTTAGGTTTTTATTTATTTTATTTTTATTAGTTTTTTTAGTTTTAAGTTTAGGTTTTAGTTTAAGTTATTATTATTTTTTATTTGTATTTAGGTTTAGATTTTTCATAGGTTTTATTTAGTTTAGGTTTATGTTTTTTTGGTTTTTAGGGTTTAGGGTTTTAGGATTTAGCATTTTATAGTTTAAGGCTTAGGGTTAGTGTTTAGGGTTTAAGGTTTACGATTTAGTGTTTGGGCTTTAGGCTTTAGTGTTTTTAGGGTTTAAGGATTAGGGTTAGCTTAGGGTTTAAGGTTAGTTTAGGGTTTAGGCTTTATGCTTTAGCGTTTAGGGTTTTTAGGAATTAGGGTTTAGGGTTTAGGATTTTTTAAGGTTTAGGCTTTAGGGTTTAGGGTTTATGGTTGTAGGTTTAGGGTTAAGGGTTTAGTTTTCTTTTAAAAATTAACTAAATTGGTTGGTTTTAGTTTATTTAGTTTATTTTTTATCTATTTTAATTTATTTTATTTTATTTTAATTTATTTAGGTTTATTTTTTTTATTTAGTTTAGTTTATTTATTTTAGGTTTAATTATATTAGTTTAGGTTTATTTTAGTTATTTTTTAGGTTTAGGTTTAGGTTTATGTTTATTTTTTAGTTTAGTTTTATTTTTATTTAATTTTTGAGGTTTTGGTTATATTTTTTATTTTTAGGATTAGGTTTAGGTATTTATTTTATTTTTATTAGGTTTAGGTTTTAGGTTTTTATTTTAGGTTTATTTTTATTTTAGGTTTAGGTTTATTTTTAGTTTACTTTTTTTATTTTGTTTAGTGTTTAGGTTTAGGTTTAGGCTTTATTTATTTTAGATTATTATTTTTTGTTTAAATTTGTGTTTATTTTATTTTGTTTATTTTATCTTTAGGTTTTTTTTAGTTTAGGGTTTATGTTTTATTTTTTATTTATTTTTAGGTTTATTTTTCAGGTTTAGGTTTTTATTTACTTTTTATTTTATTTTATTTTAGGTTTACTTTATTTTTATTTTACGTTTAGTTTTTATTTCATTTATGTTTTTCATTTTTTAAGTTTATTTTATTTTTTTTAGTTTAGGGCTTTGGGTTTTTTAAAGAAAAAATAAATTAAACCACTAGGTTCATTTTATTTAATTTATTTTATTTATTTATTTTAGTTTATTTTAATTTTACTTTTATTTAGGATTATTTTTTATTTTTATTTAGTTTAGTTTATTTACTTTAGGTTTTTATTTTAGTTTATTTTTTTATTTTTTTTATTTTTTAGGTTTAGGTTTAGGTTTATTTCTTAGTTGAGTTTTATTTTTAGATTATTTTTTAGGTTTAGGTTTAGGTTTAGGTTTTTATTTTATTTTTTTGGTTTAGGTTTTAGGTTTTTATTTTAGGTTTATTTTTAGGTTTTATATTTTAATTTAGGTTTAGCTATTTTTTTAGTTTATTTTACTTTTTGAAGTTCCGATTTAGGTTTAGGTTTAGTTATTTTAAGTTTAGGTTTATTTTTTATTTATTTTAGTTTAGGTTCAGGTTTATTTTAGGTTTAGGTTTTTTTTATTATTTATTTGTAAGTTTTATTTTTAAGTTAATTTTTTAGGTTTAGGTTTTATTTAGCTTTATTTTATTTTAGGTTTATTTTATTTTTCTTTTATGTTTAGTTTTTATTTTATTATTTTTTTATATTCTTAGGTTTATTTTATTTTGTAATTTAGTTTAAGTGTTTCTTTATTTTATTTTAGTTTTTTTTAAGTTTAGGTTTAGGTTTTAGTTTAGGTTCTTATTTTATCTTGATTCTATTTTATTTAGGTTTAGGTTTTTTTATTTATTTTATTTTATGGTTTTATTTAGTTTAGGTTCAAGTTTTTAGCTTTTTAGGGTTTAAGGTTTATGGTTTAGGGTTTTGGGTTTTAAGGTTTAGGATTAGGGTTTAGGGTTTAGTGTTTAGGGTTTTGTGTTTAGGCTTTTGGGTTTAGGTTTTGGGTGTAGGTTCAAAGTTTAGGTCAGCTTAGGGTTTAGTTGTGGTTTAGGGTTTAGGTCAAGTTTATCAGGGTTTAGGGTTTAGGTTTTCAGGGTATTTTAGGATTTTATTTATTTTAATTAAACCGTGGGTTTAGG
Organism: Cymbidium sinense; assembly: GCA_021442155.1. Classification (NCBI taxonomy): domain Eukaryota; kingdom Viridiplantae; phylum Streptophyta; class Magnoliopsida; order Asparagales; family Orchidaceae; genus Cymbidium; species Cymbidium sinense. The sequence continues at coordinate 351,563,139 of CM038214.1, read as the reverse complement.
TTTTTTTGGTTAATTTTGATTTATTTTAGTTTATTTTTTCTATTTTTATTTGGTTTAATTTTATTTTTATTTAGTTTAGTCTATTTATTTTAGTTTATTTTTTAAGTTTTGGTGTAGGTTTATTATTTAGATTAGCTTTATTTTATTTTAATTTTATTTTATTTATTTTAGGTTTATATTATTTTATTTTAGGTTTACCTTTATTTTATATAGGTTTTATTTTATTTTAGTTTAGAGATTTTATTTATTTTATTTTAGTTTAGTTTTATTTTATTTTTTTTTTTGGGTTTAGGATTAGGTTTAGGTTTTTATTTCATTTTATTTTTATTAATTTTGGTTTAGGTCTTTTTATTTATTTTATTTTGAAGTTTTATTTAGTTAAGGTTTAAGCTTTTAGCTTTTCTAAGTTTAGGGTTAGTTGAGGGTTTAGAGTTTAGGGTTTGGGGTTTGGGGTTTAGGGCTTAGGGTTTATGGTTTAGGGTTTAGTGTTTAGGGTTTAGGTTTTAGGGATTCGGGTTTAGGGTTTTAGGGTTTAGGGTTTACGGTTTTAGGATTTAGGTTTTAGAGTTTAAGGTTTAAGGTTTGGGTGTTTCAGGGTTTAGGGTTTAAGGTTTAGGGTTTAGGTTTTAGGTCTAGGGTTCAAGTTTTAGTTTAAGGTTTAGGGTATTTGGTTATTTTTTTAACATACAATAAATTTATATTCAGCATTTCTTCTTCTTTTTTTCAGCAACCAAGTAACACACCAAGTTTTCTAAAATACAAGAGAAGACATAGACAAAAAATGAGCAAGCATATAGCAAATCAAAACCCTAGATAACTAGAACTCGCCTCTACTATAAAGACAGCTTTCATCGTACTAGATCGATCAACCATTCTTCGCTTTTCCAAATCCCCATCGAACTACCACCTCGATATCCCCATCTCTCCCTTCGCCATCACCACGCTTCTAACCCGATCCTCCGCCTCCATAACCACCATGCGTCGACCACCTCCATATCCACGGTTTCACCACCCTCGATAACCACCATCTGCCTTTACCTCCCTTATCTAGGGTCTAGTGATGTTCTTGATGTCAAGATTGGGTCATTAGATTTGGGTTTAGGTTTAGGTTTATTAGATTTTATTATTTAGGTTTATTCTTTAATTTATTTAGTTACTTAAGGTTTAGGTTCAAGGTTTATGGTTTGGGGTTAGGGTTTAAGGTTTAGGCTAGGGTTTTGGGTTTAGAGTTTAGTGTTTACGATTTAAGGTTTAGGGATTTTAGGGTGTATGCTTTTAAGATTTAGGGTTTAGTGTTAGGGTTTAGTGTTTAGGGCTTATTGGTTTAGGATTTTTTAGGGTATAGGGTATTAGGTTTAGGGGTTGTAGGTTTACGCATTAAAGTTTTGGGTTAGTTTTAGAGTTTAGGATTTAGGGTTTAGAGTTTAGTGTTTTTTAAAAAAAAAATTAAATAAACTAGTAGGTTTAGGTTTATTTAGTTTATTTTATTATTTTATTTTATTTTATTTATTTAGGTTTATTTTTTTTTATTAAGTTGGTTTATTTATTTCAGGTTTATTTATTTTATTTTATGTTTTTTATTTTTGTTTATTTTTTTAGGTTTAGGTTAAGGTTTAGGTTTTATTTTATATTTTTAGGTTTAGGATTAGGCAATTCTTTTTGGTCTATTTTTAGGTATTATTTTTTAGTTTGGGTGTAGGTTTATTTTTATTTTATTTTATTTTATTTAGTTTAGGTTTAGGTTTAGGTTTAGTTTCTTTTAGGTTTAGGTTTAGGTTTTATTTATTTTACTTTATTTTATTTTAGTTTAGGTTTAGGTTTATTTTATTTTTATTAGTTTAGGTTTACTTTTTTTTTAGTTTAGGGTTTAGGTTTTATTTTTTCTTTATTTTTAGGTTTATTTTGTAGGTTTAGAAATTTTATTTAGTTTTTATTTTATTTTATTTTATGTTTATTTTATTTTTATTTTAGGTTTAGTTTTTATTTTATTTAGTTTTTTTTTAGTTTAGTTTATGTTTTTATTTATTTTATTTTATTTTATTATAGATTTTATTTTTTATTTTTTATTTATTTTTAGGTTTAGGTTTAGGTTTTTGTTTTGTTTTATTTTATTTTATTTTGGTTTAAGTTTTTATTAAATTATTTTATTTTTAGGTCTCATTTAGTTTAGGTTTAGGTTTTAAGATTTTTAGGGTTTAGGGTTAGGGTTTAGGTATTAGGTTTTGGGTTTATCTTTTAGGTTTTATTTTATAGTTTGGTTTAGGTTTATTTTAGTTTATTTTATTTTTAATTCATTTAGGGTTTAGGTTTAGTTTTATTTATTTTACTTTAGGTTTAGGTTTATTTTATTTCAGGTATTTTAGGTTTAAGTTTTTTTAGTTTATGGTTTAAGTTTTATTTATTATTTATTTTTAGGTTTATTTTTATGTCTAGGCTTTTATTTATTTTTTAATTTAATTTACTTTATTTTAGGTTTATTTTATTTTTAATTTATGTTAAGTTTTTATTTTATTTAGGGTTTTTATTTTTAGTTTTATTGTATTTTTAGTTTAGTTTTGGTTTTTCTTTATTTTCTTTTATTGTAGTTTTAAGTTTATATTTTATATTTTTAGGTTTAGGTTTAGGCTTTTTGTTTACATTTTGGTTTTTTTTATTATATTTTTAATTTTATTTAGTTTAGTTTAGGCTTTTAGGTTTTTAGGGTTTAGGGTTTATAGTTTAGGGTTTAGCATTATAGTTTTAGGGTTTAGGGTTTAGGGTTTAGTGTTTTAGGGTTTAGGGTTGTAGGTTTAAGGTTTAGGGTTTGTTTTATTTATTTTTATTTGTTTTTATTTTTTTATTAAATAAACTGGTAGGATTAGGTTTGTTTAGTTGATTTTTTATTTATTTTATTTTATTTTATTTCTAATTTTTATTTAGGTTTATTTTTATTTTTATTTAGTTTAATTTATTTATTTTAGGTTTATTTATTTTAGTTATTTTTTTGGGGTTTAGGTTTAAGTTTAGGTTTATTTTTTTAGTTTAGTTTTGTTTTTATTTTATTTTTAAGGTTTAGGTTTTATTTTTTTAGGATTGGGTTTTAGGTTTTTATTTTAGGTTTATTTTTAGGTATTATTTTTTAGTTTAGGTTTATTTTTGTTTATTATATTTTATTTAGCTTAGGTTTAGGTTTAGGTCTAGTTTATTTTAAGTTTAGGTTTAGGTTTAATTTATTTTAGTTTAGTTTATTTTAGTTTAGGTTAAGGTTTATTTTATTTTTATTTTATATTTAGGTTTTATTTTTAGTTTAGGATTTAGGTTTTATTTTTTATTTATTTTTAGGTTTATTTTTAGGGTTAGGTTCTTTTTTAATTTTTATTTTCTTTTATTTTAGGTTTATTTTGTTTTATTTTAGGTTTTGTTTTTATTTTATTTAGGTTTTTCATTTTTTTTTGTTAAGTTTAGGTTTTATTTATTTTAATTTAGTATAGTTTTATTTCTTATCATATTTTCTTATTTAGGTTTTTTAGGTTTAGGTTTAGTTTTGTTTTATTTTGTTATATTTTATTATTTTATTTTGTTTAGGTTTTTTATTTATTTAATTTTAGGTTTTATTTAATTTAGGTTTAGGTTTTTAACTATTTAGGGTTTAGGTTTTAAGTTTTTATTTTAGGTTTATTTTTAGGTTTTATTTTTTATTTTAGGTTTAGGATTATTTTTAATTTATTTTATTTTATTAAGTTTAGGGTTTAAGTTTAGTTTATTTTAGGTTTAGCTTTAGGTTTTATTTATTTTAGTTTAGTTTATTTTAGTTTAGGTTTAGGTTTATTTTATTTTGTTCATTTTATTTTATTTTTATAGGTTAAGTTTTTATTTTTAGTATACGATTTGGGTTTTGTTTTTTTTTTATTTTTAGGTTTTATTTTTAGGTTTATGTTTTAGGTTTAAGTTTTTATTTATTTATTTATTTTATTTTATTTTAGTTTTATTTTACGTTTAGTTTTTATTTTATTTAAATTTTTTATTCATAGGATTTTTTTATTTTTTAATTTAGTTTAGGTTGTTAATTATTTTATTTTAGTGTATTTTTATTTATTTTATTTTATTTTAGGTTTAGGTTTAGGTTTAGGTTTTAGTTTTGGTTTGAATTTAATTTAATATAATTTATTTTGTTTAGGTTAAGGTTTTCTTATTTATTTTATTTTTAGATTTTATTTACTTTAGGTTTAAGTTTTGAGGTTTATCAGGCTTTAGGGTTTAAGGCTAAGGCTTAGTGTTTAGGGTTTAGGGTTAAGTGTTTAAGCTTTAAGGTTTAGGGTCAAGGTTTTGGGGTTTAGGTTTTGGGGTTTTGGGTTAGGGTTTAGGGTTTAGTGTTTAGGTTTAGGGTTTACTGTTTAGGGGTTAGGGTTAGCTTAGGGTTTAGGGTTAGTTTAGGGTTTAAGGTTTAAGGTTTAGGGTATAGGGTTTAGGCTTTAGGGTTTTTAAGGTTTAGGGTTTATAGTTTAGGGTTTAGGGTTTTAGGGTTTTAGGGTTTAGGATTTAGGGTTTAGGGTTTAGGGTTAGTGTTAGGGTTTAGGGTTTTAGGTTTGAGGATTAGGGTTTAAGTTTAGAGTTTTGGGTTGTAGGTTTAGGGTTGCAAGTTTAGGGTTCAGGGTTTAGTGTTAATTTTAGGCTTCAGGGTTTAGATTTTAGGGTTTAGGGTTTAGGGTTTTTAGGGTTTAGCATTTAGGGTTTAGGGTTTATGTTTTAGGTTTAGGGTTCATGTTTTAATTTAATTTTAGGTTTAGGGCTTAAGTTTTATTTAACAGAGAATAAATTCATATTCAAAATTTCTTCTTTTCAAATTCATCAACCAAGTAGCACACCAAGTTTCTAATACACGAGCGACAACAGAGATAAAAAATTAGCACACATAGAGCAAATCAAAACCCTAAATAACTAGAATGGTCTCTAGTGTAAAGAAATTGTTCCATAAGCATTAGATCAGATTGGCTGTTCTTTAGTTTCTCCATTTCCCATTAGAACTACCCCGGCCTCTCGAGTTGTAGGATCCACCATCATATCCCCAATCTCTCCCTCTGCCAACACCACGGTTGTAACCTGTATCACTCCTCCCACCTCCATAACCACCACTATTTTGGCCACCACCTCCATATCCACTAGCACCTCCAGATCCCCCACCACCATTAAGATAAATGCTTCCTCTGCCTTTGCCTCGACTACCAGATATAAACAAAGCCTAGTTGACGGTAATGTTCATATCATCAAGATTCTGCCCATTCTTAGGGTTTAGATTTATGTTTAGGTTTCTTAGGTTTTAGGGTTTAAGTTTATTTTTTAATTTATTTAGTTCTATAGGTTTAGGGTTTGGGTTTAGGGTTTTGGGTTTTTAAGGTTAGGGTTTAGGGATTTAGGTTTAGGGTTTAGGATATAAGGTTTTATGCTTTTAGGGTTTAGGGTTTAAGGTTAGGGTTTAGGGTTTAAGGTTTAGGGTTTAAGGTTTAGGGTTTTTTATGATTTAGGATTTAGGGTTAAATTAGGGTTTAGGGTTTATGGTTTTATGGTTTAGGGTTTAAGGTTTAGCATTTAGGGTTTTGGGTTAAGGGTTTATGGTTCAGGGTTAGTTTAGGGTTTAGCATTTAGAGTTAGTTTAACATTTAGGGTTTAGGGTTAGTTTAAGATTTTTTAGGTTTAGGGTTTATGGTTTAGGGTTTAGGGTTGTAGGTTTAGGGTTTAGGATTTAGGGTTTAGGGTTTTAGGGTTTATGCTTTTATGGTTTAGGCTTTAGGATTAGGGTTTTAGGTTTAGGGTTTAGGATTTTCTAAGGTTTGGGGTTTAGGGTTTAGGGTTTAGGGTTGTAGGTTTAGGATTTAGGGTTTAGGGTTTTCGATTTATGGTTTATGTTTTTTTTTTAAATTATGTAAACCATTAGGTTTAGCTTTATTTAGTTTATTTTTTATTTATTTTAGTTTAGTTTACTTTTTATTTTTATTTAGTTTGGTTTATTTATTTTAGGATAATTTATGTTAGTTTATTTTTTATTTTACTTTATTTGTTAGGTTTAGATTTAGGTTTAGGTTTATTTTTTTAGTTGAGTTTTATTTTTATTTTATTTTTTAGGTTTAGGTTTTATTTTTTATTTTTAGTTTTAGGTTTAGGTCTTTATTTTATTTTTATAGGTTTTTGTTTTAGGTTTATATTTTAAATTTATTTTTAGGTTTTTTTTAGTTAAGGTTTAGGTTTATTTTTAGTTTATTGTATTTTATTTATTTAGGTTTAGGTTTTATTTATTTTTGTTTAGTTTATTTTAGTTTAGGTTTAGGTTTATTTTATTTTAAATATGTAATTTTTCTTTTATGTTTAGTTTTTTTTAGTTTAAAATTTAGGTTTTATTTTATATTAATTTTTAGGTTTTATTTTATGGTTTATTTCTTAGGTTTAGGTTTTTATTTTGTTTTTATTTTATTTTATTTTAGGTTTGTTTTATTTTTTTAACATTTATTTTTTATTTTATATATTTCTTTTATTCTTAGGTATATCTTATTTTTTTAGTTGAGTTTAAGTTTTTATTTATTTTATTTTAGTTTATTTTATTTTAATTTTAGGTTTAGGTTTAGGTTTAAATTTAGTTTTTATTTTTTTATTTATTTTATTTAGGTTTATTTATTTATTTTATTTTTAGGTTTTATTTAGTTTAAGTTTAGGTTTTGGTTTTAGTGTTTAGGGTTTAGGTTTTTAGGATTTAGGGTTTTAGAGTATAGGCTTTAGGGTTAAGGTTCATGATTTAAATTTTAGGGTTTAGTGTTTAGGCTTTAGGGTTCAGGGCTTATAAGGTTTACGGTTTAGGGTTAGCTTAGGGTTTATGGTTAGTTTCAGATTTAGGGTTTAAACTATAGGTTTTAGGGTTTAGGGTTTAAGGTTAGTTTAGGGTTTAGGGTTTTAGGGTTTAGGGTTTAGGGTTGTAGGTTTAGGGTTCATGATTTATAGTTTAGGGTTTAGTGTTTAGGGTTTAGAGTTTTCAGGTTTATGCTTTTATGGTTTAGGCTATAAGATTAGGGTTTAGGGTTTTTTAAGGTTTAGGGTTTAAGGTTTAGGTTTTAGGGTTTAGGATTTAGGGGTTATGATTTTTTTCAAATTATGTAAACCATTAGGTTTAGGTTTATTTAATTTTTATTTATTTATTTTAGTTTATTTCTTTATTTAGTTTAGTTTATTTATTTTAGGTTTATTTATTTTGGTTTAATTTATTTATTTTAGTTTATTTTTTTATTTTAGGTTTAGCTTTAGGTTTATTTTTTAGCTGTCTTTTATTTTTATTTTATTTTTTAGGATTAAGTTTTATTTTTTATTTTTAGGTTTAGGTTTAGGTTTTTATTTTATTTTTTTAAGTTTAGGTTTTAGGTTTATATTTAGGTTTTAATTTTAAGTTTAGGTTTAGATTTATTTTTTAGCTTATTTTATTTTATTTAGTTTAGGTTTAGGTTTATTTTATTTTGTATGCTTTACTTTTATTGTAGGTTTAGGCCTTTTTTAGTTTAGGAATCAGGTTTTAGTTTTTATTTATTTTATTGTTTTATTTTAAGGTTATATTTTTTAGGTTTAGGTTTTTATTTAGTTTTTCTTTATGTTATTTTAGATTTATTTTATTTTTATTTTAAGATAATTTTTATTTTATTTAGGTCTTTTATTCTTAGATTTATTTTTTTTTTTGTTTAGTTTAGTTTAGGTTTTTATTTATTTCATTTTATTTTATTTTTATTAGTTTTTTTTAGTTTTAAGTTTAGGTTTTAGTTTAAGTTATTATTATATTTTTATTTTTATTTATGTTAATTTTTTTTCTAGGTTTTATTTAGTTTAGGTTTTTGTTTTTTTTTTAGTTTTTAGGTTTTAGGGTTTAGGGTTTAGGGTTTTAGGATTTAGCATTTTATAGTTTATGGCTTAGGGTTAGGGTTTAGGGTTTAAGGTTTAGTGTTTGGGCTTTAGGGTTTAGGGTTTTAGGGTTTAGGGTTTAGGGTTTAGGTTTAGTTTAGGGTTTAGGCTTTAGGCTTTAGGCTTTAGGGTTTAGGGTTTAGGGTTTAGGGTTTAGGGTTTAGGGTTGTAGGTTTAGGGTTTAGTTTTTTTTTTAAATTAACTAAATTGGTTGGTTTTAGTTTATTTAGTTTATTTTTTATTTATTTTAGTTTATTTATTTTATTTATTTTTATTTAGGTTTATTTTTTATTTTTATTTAGTTTAGTTTATTTATTTTAGGTTTAATTATATTAGTTTAGGTTTTTTATTTTAGTTATTTTTTAGGTTTAGGTTTAGGTTTATGTTTATTTTTTAGTTTAGTTTTATTTTTATTGTATTTTTGAGGTTTTGGTTTTATTTTTTATTTTTAGGTTTAGGTTTAGGTATTTATTTTATTTTTTTAGGTATAGGTTTTAGGTTTTTATTTTAGGTTTATTTTTAGTTTTTTATTTTTAGTTTAGGTTTAGGTTTATTTTTAGTTTACTTTTTTTATTTTGTTTAGTGTTTAGGTTTAGGTTTAGGCTTTATTTATTTTAGTTTAGTTTTTTTTTTTAATTTATGTTTATTTTGTTTTGTTTATTTTATCTTTAGGGTTGTTTTTAGTTTAGGGTTTAGGTTTTAATTTTTATTTATTTTAGGTTTATTTTTTAAGTTTAGGTTTTTATTAAGTTTTTATTTTATTTTATTTTAGGTTTACTTTATTTTTATTTTACGTTTCCTTTTAATTTCATTTATGTTTTTCATTTTTTAAGTTTATTTTATTTTCTCAATTTAGTTTATGTTTTTATTCATTTTATTTTATTTTAGTTTTATTTTTGATTTTATATTATTTTTGGGTTTAAGTTTAGGTTTAGGTTTAGGTTATAGTTTAAGTTTTTATTTATTTTATTATTTTATTTTATTTAGGTTTGAGTTTATTTATTTATTTTATTTTAAGTTTTATTTAGTTTGGGTTTAGGTTTATATGTTTTTTTGGGTATACAATTTAGGGTTTAGGGTTTAGGATTTTTTGAGTTTAGGTTTAAGGTTTAGGTTTTAGTTTAGGGTTTTGGGTGTTTGGTTTTTTTTAACGGAGAAGAAATTGAGATTCAACATTTCTTCTTTTTAATTTCATCAACCAAGTAACGAACCAGGGAAGTGAGATAATCAAATGACCTCAGTAGAACTAATATCATGTTCCCAGGATGTCAGACTTTATACCCATTACTATTTAATCTTATATAAGTAAACACATGAATAGAGGAAAGAACTCAATATTCATAAACTTAATCTATAAGCACATGCATTTCTTATGTATTTATAACTATCATCAGAACACATTATTATTCATTGATAAGCTTTTAAAAAATACATTTGGATTTAATAATGATAATAGCGGGTAAATATTAAATTAAATCAACACATGCAGCTTACATAAAGGAAATCCATTTTATTTTACTTGATTTTGAAAATATGGATGCATGAATTCAGATGACATACCAAATTTGACCATAAAGGGTTTAAGGTTTAGGGTTTAGGGTTTTACGGTTTAGGGTTTGGGGTTAGGGTTTAGGGTTTAGGCTTTAGGCTTTAGGGTTTAGGCTTTAAGGTTTAGGGTTTAGGGTCTAGGGTTTAGGGTTTGCTTAGGATTTAGGGTTAGTTTATTGTTTAGGATTTAGGGCTTAAGCTCTAGGGTTTATGATTAATTAAGCTAATTGAGACTAATCTATGGTGCCACTGGTCTTGAGATGGCACACTTTCCACATAGCATCACATTGGCTACTTAAAACATATCGACTCCAGCGGTGGTGGCCGTGCTGCTTTCGTCCATCATCCAATCTAAGATTGATGATTATATATCTTAATATTTAATGATTGATCTAGAGGAATTAATCCACGGTCCATTCGTCAGGTGAAACAAGCGGTATGTGGTCTAACATCACAGTGAGGGAGGATGGAGTTAGTTCAATTGCTCACTTGATGCAGGCATATCCGGTTCGGATCAACTCCAGATCAGATCGAGAGGAGTTTCAATGGTCAAGATCACATGAGATACAAGTTTTCTTCAAAACACTCCAACCCATTTTTTAAGGATTAATTTTGGAAGCATACCTCGCTAGAGGTTAAGGCAGTGGTTCAAACAATTAAAAAATCATCTAGTGGAGAGAAACCTTGTTGACCAACAATTGGATCAATTCCTTGATGTTAGCTCATATGGCCATGAACTACAATTTTGAGCTTTTGATTGAAGTCCCACCTCTGCTGAGAAGCTTGGGAGATGATTTTTTTACTCGATGAGGCTTAGAGGTGTGCATACAAAGTTAATTTGAGTTTAATGGAGAAATGGAGAAGTTAGGCTAAATATGGGAGAGTCTATTTTGAGGCAGGGTGGGAATGGCATTTTGTGATTGAGGAAGGAGCTTGGGTGCTTAGGGAATGGCTCTAGCAGCTCGTCTTGGGTAGCTATGGCTCTGAGCAATGATTTTTGTGTATGTTTGAGTGGAAACTGGGTGGTGTATACCCCCCTTCCTCTTGATCAGAAGGTGGGATAGGGTTTGGCTTCTAGTGGCAGTGCGGCCATCTCAGGGTGTCATGGGTGGCAGGGAGGAGGTGGCTTACCTTACATGGTTTGTTAAAGGCATGGAGGTGCCAAGAGGAATCATGGGTATCTATGGGTTTTCTTTCGATGAGAAGGGTGAGATGATTTCACCTCCCATGGGTCATGGACCCAACCACCCTTTCAATCAGTTAGTTTCCCCTAGGTGGACCATTAAGAGAGTATGAGTGGCCGAGGAATGGAAATGATGACTTACATGGGTGATTTGTCTTATGTGATGCCCTTGACCCAAGGGTAGAATGCTCATATGACATTAGATTTTATTTTGCGACCTTAAAATGAGCCAAAAGTGGGTTAGCCCAAATTTCAATTCAATTGGAGATTTGGTTAGGTTTGGATCAATTTGACTCATTTAGGTCAAATTGGATTAGGTTGTCAAGTTGACCAATTGGTCAAATTCAAACTAAGGATTGGGCCAAGTTCATATGATCATTTGGGATGCTTTGGTTCCGATTGGTTTGGTTTACTTTGGCTATGATTTTTTTTTTGGCTCATTTGAATTCATTTTGGTCAAATGGGTTAAGTTGACCAATTTCACTAAATTGGCCAAATTGGCTTGGGTGTTGGTTTGGATTTAGCTGACCAATTGAAGATGATTGTAGGCTTTAGTTTTAATTAATTTGGATTTATATTTGATTTAGGCAAAATTGACCCTTTAGGTCAATTTGGGCTTAGTAGGTCAATTGGATTCAATATGGTCCAACCATGGCTTTGGTCAAGTTCAATAATCAATTTGGAATGAATTTGAGCCATTAGTTGCAATCAATTTGGTTTATATTTTGATTTGGCATAATTTGATATTTTAGTTTAAATTTGGTCAACTTGGGTCAAGAGGACCAATTGGGTTTGGTTTGACTCAATTGAAGGTCAAGTCATATTCAAATATTGATTTTGATTTGGTATGAATCATTAGTTTCAAGGATTTGGAGGTTGCAATTTGGCTAGTTTGGGTTCATATGGGTTAAGGGTTGACTTGGTCAAATGACCAAGTTGACTTGATGACAATTTTGCTAATTGATCAACTTGATCAACAATCATGATGGGAGGTTTTGATGGGCTTGCTTTAATCTAATTTGGGTAGGATTAGAACTTGGCTCAAATAGGTCAAATTG